>JAZGTK010000564.1:0-62558 GCA_036877625.1 Ambastaia sidthimunki
TCCAGCTGTATCCTGATCATCCAGACAGATTTGATGTTTATCTTCAGGTGTTGTGTAGAGAGAGTGTGTGTGGACGCTGTTACTGGGAGGTTGAGTGGAGTGGTGGGGTGTTTATATCAGTGTCATATAAGAGTATCAGCAGGAAAGGAGGGGGTTATGAGTGTTTTTTTGGATCTAATGATCAGTCCTGGAGTTTGCGCTGCTCAGACTCCAGATACTCATTCTATCACAATAACATTGAGACTAAACTCCCTGTAGTGTCCAGATCTTCTAGAATAGGAGTGTATGTGGATCACAGAGCAGGAACTCTGTCCTTCTACAGCATCTCTGACACAATGACCCTCATCCACAGAGTTCAGACCACATTTACTCAGAACCTCTATCCTGGGTTTTGGCTTAATGGATCAGTGAAACTGTGTGAAGTAACAATATAGATGCAAAGTGTTCAGAAATAATATTGTAATATCAAAAGTTTGAACTCAGTGATGCATCAACAATTGTGAAATATTAAGTGTCTTATTTTCTAATCATTATATTAATACTGAAGTTGTGAATGAGATGAAACATGTCAGATATGAAAGTAAAAATCTAATAATGATTGTGTCAGAAGAAACAGAAGGAGTATAAAAAATGATAAATGACAGTAACAACACAAATAGTGTCACACTGTGTGTGTGTGTGTGTGTGAGTGTGTGTGTGAGTGTGTGTGTGTGTGTGTGTGTGTGTGCGTGAGTGTGTGTGTGAGTGTGTGTGAGTGTGTGTGAGTGTGTGTGTGTGAGTATGTGTGTGTGTGTGTGAGTGTGTGTGTGAGTGTGTGTGTGTGTGTGTGTGTGTGTGAGTGTGTGTGTGTGACATGCAGGATTGATGAAAGTTCTTCTGAGTTACAGTCAGTGAGTCACTGTGTACATTTATTGTTCAGATGTATTTGATGGAATCTCAGGGGCTTTAAATGAACTAAATGACAGCAGCTGTGGTTAAAGATCTTCTGTCTGTTCTAACAGCTCCTGACATGTTCTTCAAACTCTCAGTTTCTCTCTGGAACTTTCTAGACGTCACATCTGCACATTCATCAACATTCATGTCTTCCTGTCAGCATAAATGTTTCATTTCAAGTTAACTTTTATTGTTTTTATGCTTGTAATTTTGAGTATTATTTTTTTGAGTATTATTTGAGGTGTTAATTTTGATTTCATTTCACTACTTGTTGTACTCTGTATAACTAGTATGTGACAAATAAATAAATAAACCAACAGAAAATCCTGAAGGAGTTTTGATGTGCATCATTTGCTCAACACCTGATTATTCGAGACAGGAAACCATCAATAACACATCTTACATTTTAAATAAATCAGGTTCAAGCATGAAATTATTCCTCTTGCGTTGTATATGCCCAGTGCCACAATATTTTTGCTAAATGTATAGCATTGTGTATTACACATACTACATATCATCAAGTCATTTTAATCTATAAACTTTACTTTCATGGTAAACTTGTAGGATATATTTTTCGTTGGCAACAAATACTGCTTTTCCTGTTGCACATTTAAGGAATAACGCTTTGCATTATAGTCCATTCTAGTTCTGTGTTCGTTGTACTATGTACTTGTATATGGCTGAAATGACAGTGAACTCCACTCTGATTTCTGTGTCTCTCTATCTGCGGTATGCCGGAATTAAAAGTCAGTGCGCCGCCCGGGAATCGAACCCGGGTCGCAAGAATGGGAATCTTGCATGATACCACTACACCAGCGGCGCGCGCATCAGTGTGACGACACACCACGCGTCATCAACATTAAACCTCACTTAACATCTTAACACACTTTCATACATTAAAGCGCATCAGTGCCACTGAAGCAGTAATGAACAGCCACTCATACACGCCGCCGTTCCTGCTGAAATGTCCTGAAAAAACCTAAAGCAACAGCTACAGAAATTCACACGTAAAATCAATCAAATCAAACAAATCATATCAAATCGATCGTGACCGCATGTAACCTCCGCCGTGACGTCACGCCAGCCTCCAACGCGCGCCACCTGGAGTCAGCCAATCAGAGCGCAGAGGCTCCGGCCCCTGCCATGACAACGCTTCCATCACTTCCGGGCTGAACGCGACGACACCGGCGCTGGCGAGCGACCCGCAAACCAAAAACAACAATCGTCGTTTCCGTTCGTCGCGTCGATCTGCTCCGTTATTAACGCGCGTCGTGAGTCTGGGGAATAAGGTGAGTGTTTGCGCGCGGACAGCTTTACATGATAAAGACGCACAAAAGAATGAGATGAAGGTCACGTGTGATGATATTTCATACAGCCTGACAGCTCTCAGCTGACAGAGAAATGTGGGATATGGGTGGCATCGCATTCCAGTCATCCCGATCACATTCCAGCCCTCTCCTGCTAACAGCAATAACACACACACATCTAACACTCTCATGCATGATCGTACCATGATCTCACATATGCACACACACATCTAACACTCTCATGCATGATCGTACCATGATCTCACATATGCATACATGCATTAAACACTCACATGCATGATCGTACCATGATCTCACATATGCATACATGCATTAAACACTCACATCCTAATGTCTCTTTCACACACAATCTCAGATGCAGTGATGCCATCAGCTGAGATTCTGTCACTGATGCGCAGACGTCAGGCAGTGTGATTTAAAGCGATGTGTTGCATGAATGAGGTTTTAGATCAGTGTGCTGTTGTCAGGTTTACTGCAGGTTATTGTGGTTGTTTTGTAAAATAATAGGTCCTGGTTTTCAGCGAGTGTCTGACAGTGACAATGTTGGAGGTGTTTGAAAGGTGACTGCAGGAAATCTTCAGTTTATTCATCATCAGCTGTTTCCTTCCGCTATTTAAGAAACTGAAAGCGAGCAGTTTAAAGCAAATGCTGTTGAACAGATTTGAGGTCTTTCTGCTGTGTGGAATATGCAGTAATGGTTTGTGTCACCAGAAAAAAAGGATTTACACACTTACGCACTATAGATCCGAGTATTGAGTCCTCAGTAATTGTTGGTTGTGAATTGATCAGAAGTTTCCTGTGATTGTGTCTGTGTGATAAATGTGTGTCTGTGACTTGTGCTCATGTAACAGACCAGCATGTAACACGTCTCAACACACCCATGATGCTCTGGTAGTTTCTAATGGCTGTTATGAATGATAGTATGAATGGGTAATAAATAGATGGGGCTTCTGTTAGTAATGCAGGTGGGTGTGTTGAGAAAGCCCGGCTACAATTGACAGATATTCCTGTTCTTTCAGTTTTGCGCTTGTTACACACAGTGAGCCATAGAAAGATATGTGCACTCACATTTAGTGTTTTAGTGTGGAGGAGTTTGATTGGAAGTTTGAAAATAAAAAAAGCAATAATAATCTCTCTCTCTCTCTCTCTCTCTCTCTCTCTCTCTCTCTCTCTCTCTCTCTCTCTCTCTCTGGTTGTGTGTGTGTTGTCGCAGTGCAGGTGAGTGTGTATCAGGTTGCTGTGAGGAGACGATGTTTAATATGAGAGTTTGGCTGAAGAGATTCTCTGCACTCACTGTGTCTTAAATATCTCTCCAGTAAACGTCTGTACTTCTGATGTGTGCTAGTTCATCACATTTGTGTGAAATGGCTTTAAAATAGTGAATGAAGTGTTGAAGACGGGGATTAGTGGGATAGAGAGAGTGTTTTAAATGAGTTACTTTGCATGTGTGTCAATAGGAACATTTGTTTATCACGTGTCAGTATTAAAGGTGCTTTGATTTGCCCATTCAGTGTAAATATGTAAATAATAAAAATGACGTTCTGCGACATGTCAGTTCAACATTCTCAGTGTTGCTGTGGCTTAATAACTCACTGATAGGTGAAAGACTTATAACTGACCTCTTCTGATTGGCTGACCTCTGCACACGGGTGTAGAAAGGGATGGTGAGGTTGGTAATAGAGCTGCAAAAAACACCAAAATCATCAAATGTGTATTGCAGATATGCCTGTCGTTGCAATAACTGAATGACTTAATACTTCTGAAAGTTCTGTAATGTCAGTTTTAGCTTGATGCAGACAGCAGTGTCTTTTCCCAGAACATGAAACATGTTTTCTAGTTATATAATTTACAGCTTTAAAAGAAGTAATTTGAATTTTACTCATTTAAAGCACTATCGTATCCCACATGGTATTATTTAGCAAATTCACATAACACATTTGTCTTCAATATCGCACAGTTATTAACATGCTGATGTGTGTATGGTTGAGATGATGTTTGCAGCTTGGTTTCCATAAACGATGGGTCAGAAAGGGATCATTATGTGTGTCTATAATACACATGTCTCCAGTCCAGCATTATCAGGGAATGTCTGAACTCTCTCACAGTCCTGCAGGATATTTACATGTTTGACAGAGCAACACTCAGCTTGCGATTCACTAACCGCAAATACATTTCTTAAGATGTGCTTTGAAAAGTAGGAATGTTGAACTTTTGGAGAACTCTAGTGTTCATGATTTCATTGCTAACAGTCTTCAGGAGGTGTGTGTTTATTTCATTTATGAATATGAGTTCTGATCTGTTCAGCTTCATCAGTGTTGCTGGAAGTAATATTGTGTTCTGTGTGTTTGTTCTAGTCTCAAGGCCTGGACTGAAAGAACTTGCAGTTTGTCTAAATGATAAAAGATTCTGCCACAAAAGTCGTGTGATTTTACATCTGTGAAATCATTGTATGCAGTAGGGCTGGTCAGTTATGACAATAATCACGATTATTTAACACAGTTACACTGGCCTGTGACTGAAGCTCTGACACATTTCTGCAGTACAGCTGATATTGGAGAGCATCTTTTTTTCTGGTTTGTCTTTTTGACCTTCCTCTCGAATGTTGAAACAAGACACGCAGAGAGAGAGAGAGAAAGACATCCGTGGTCCTGATTTTCCCAGAGAGATTTTGAGAGCGAGGCTGTTTCTCTCATTTGTCTCCTTTATCTGAAATTGTGTAAGAGTTTTGTTTATATGGCTTCACAAGAAGAATCTTCCATAGTGCCACAATCCTGTTACTGCAGTATTGCCCATTTTCTCTTTTCTTCATCAGGGCTTGTACTGCAGAATTCAGTTTTTCATGTTTTGGATCTGCCTCCATCTCTTCTCATCTGATCAGAGCAACACAGTTGCTCACACAGTTAAATCGTAACACAATGCCCTTGTCAGCGCTGTGGCTTGGTGGTTAGCGCAAATACCACATTGAGCCGTGGTGTTAATGCGGCCGGTGCCACACAAGAGTCCTGTCTTCATATCCGTTTCTGTGAGTCTAATTTTGTGTCTTTTTTATTTCATTACAGGAGATAGCAGCTTGATTCCCAGAAGTCTTTGTACCCTGTCAGAGCAGGAAGCTGAGAGTAGGACAAAGAAATGGAACAGGAAGTTGTTCTTTCAGCCAGCAGGTTTGATTAAAAACAGCAGAAAGCGCATCAACAACAGCAAACAAACGAGAAAGAAGCAAATAAGACCCTCAAAAAAAAACGCAATAACACACTTTGAAAAAACTCAAGCAATACAAGGTAAGTGGAAGAAATGATCCAGAAGCTGGACAGTAAGTGTAAGAAGAAGCCACGACTAACTTCTTCATTCTTCTCTCAGGATGAAGCTGAAGGAGGACATGTCTCCTCTTCTGCTGCAGGTCTTTAGATCGGTGGTCTGGGTTTATACCGTCATCACGTTCTTACCCTGGTACCTGATCTCAGGGACCGGTCAGAACCAGGCCCGGGCAAAACGGATCAAAGCACGTTCAGTGAGTGGATCTGTGGGACCACCAAAGACTGTAATACCTTCAAAGAACAGCAGGAATAACTGAGCGTGACACATCCACAAAAACATGATTGTAGAGCCCGAGATTAACTGAGGGATTAGAATCTCTCATTATTTACTGATGCCACTTAAAAAAATTGCTGATGATAATAATAAATACTTACAATATTCTAAATGAGATGAAGAATCATATGAAGAATTTTTAAAGCGCCAAAACATTTGCCTCTCTATCGCCATCTCTGTTTTAAACGTAATTGCAGGTTACATACTTTTAAAGTCAAATAAAAACAAACTGACGTTTCCCAGAAATCAGACTCAGCAGCTCAAATGATAAATCATTATAAAGTCTGAAGACGGCTGTAAGCACTAATCTGCTATCTACTTATTTAACTGATTTTTGTTCATTTTTAACAAACAGAAGTTACAAATGTCAGCTAAAGGGACTAAAGAGTTCATTGTGTTACTTTACAAACACATTTTGTCAATCATTCAACATGATTCTTGGTTCTGTCAGGTGAGCGGGAAACCTGCGGGACCGTACCGGGCCGTGAACAGCCAGAAGCAGCTGGTGTCTCTGCTGCATGAGGGTGTGGACACACTGGATAAAGTGTTCGAATACGCGGTCGTGCACTTCCCTAATAGAGACTGTCTCGGTACCAGAGAGCTGCTGAGCGAGGAGGACGAAATTCAGCCCAACGGCAAAGTCTTCAAGAAGGTAAGACACTGGCACACTGAGGGTCCCATCGCCTCATGCTCTGTGATTTTTCAGAAATGACTACATACAACACTCAAGTATGTGTAATATCTAAAGTTATGTGGACACATCCTGAGAAGTGTCTCCAGAAGAAATGCTTCAGATGTCGTCTCTCTGTGTAAACAGTGTGTTTATCTGCATTGTCCAGAACTGTTTACGTAAGACTGGAGAAGAAAAATCACGCGATGACCTCTGGAAATTTCTGCAGCTCAGATGTGCCTCTCCGTCTTCTCTCTTGCTAGGTGATTTTGGGCGATTATAACTGGCTGTCGTACGAGGACACTTTCTGTCTGTCTCAGAGGTTCGGTAGCGGTCTGGCCGCGCTGGGTCAGAAGCCCTTGTGTAACATCGCCATTTTCTGTGAGACACGGCCGGAGTGGATCGTCTCAGCTCAGGCCTGCTTCATGTACAACTTCCCATGTGAGCATACACACACGCACACACACATTCCTATTTGCATGCTATTCATTAAAAAAGTATACGAGATAGCATATCAAAAGTGCTTGGGTGGCACATTAAATCAGCAGATTTTTTAAGTATGCATCTGTACATTGTTTTCATAAGTTAATATTCTCTCTCTCTCTCAGTGGTGACTCTGTACTCTACATTGGGAGGAGCTGCTATAGCTCATGGTCTGAATGAGACTGAAGTCACTCACATTATAACAAGCAAAGATCTGCTGCAGAGTCGTCTGAAGGTGAGAACGTGTTACAAACACACTAATAAGATCTGATCTCAAATCCATTAAATGCAACGACCAAAGTAATTATAGCACAAAATAAAGCTTATTCTCTTATTCTTTCATATTATGGGAACAATAAATCGGCTCTCTGTCTCTCTCTCTGTGTCTCTGTCTCTCTCTCTCTGTGTCTCTGTCTCTCTCTCTCTGTTTCTCTCTCTTTCTGTCTCTCTCTCTCTCTCTCTGTCTCTCTCTCTTTCTGTCTCTCACTGTCTCTCTCTCTGTCAGGCGATTCTGATGGATGTTCCCAGACTGAAGCACATTATCGTGGTTGATAAGAAGCCCAGCAGCTGGTCTGATCTGCCCACAGGCATCATGGTTCACAGCATGGTTGCTGTGCAGGAACTGGGGGCCAGACCTGAGAATGGTAAAACTGATTTCTGCTGCTCGTCCAGCAACATGGATTTTTTTAGGGTGTGTTTGGAATTTTATAATACTCAAACTCTTTTTCTAGTGTGCAGTATTTTGCACACGGTTGCAAATTAAGTGCTTGGAATCCTCAGATGACTTACTGCCTCAGGTACTGTATCCCACAATGCAATGCACTCGACCTGACGTCCCATTTCCAACTGATAAATTTAATCAGACTGCCAAGAGAGACATTTTATCCAAAATTGGACTACAAATAGAAAATGACCATATTTATCAAAATGATAAATGTGTAGATAATTGAAACATGCAACATAGCGAGGTATAAAATTGTTGTCAATTTCCTGATCACTATTCTTAGTATGCAGTACTAATATGCAGTATACATTGCACAGTATACTAGTATGCCATTCTGAACGTGGCCCTGGGTCTCCAAACACAGATGAACACAGATTCATAGCAGGATTTTCCTGACAGATGAGAAGCTCTGGAGTGAAGAACACAGCTCACACGTGTCAGATCAGAGCAGAAACCCGCTGAGATGTTCTCACTGTCAGAGCCGGTTTCTGTCTTCAGAGGGACTTTTCTCTGGAGCATTAGATCTTTTACTTTTGTCTTGATCTCGTCTGAAACGGCTCAGAATGAATGATGGGTCTCTGTGTCTCCCACAGTCATCGTCTCCCGCAGACACCCTCTGCCGGCTGATGTCGCCGTGATCATGTACACCAGCGGCTCTACCGGCATTCCTAAAGGAGTCATGATCTCTCATAGCAACATCATCGCCGCAATCACCGGCATGGCCGAGCGCATCCCTAACCTGGAGTATGTCTCTCTGACACCGACTGTCTCGCTGCATCTGTCTGTCCCTTCACCTGTCTCGCTTACAAAAATGATCTATGGGAATGAATATGAGATTATCTTTAAATAGTGTAATAAACCTTTGTGTTTATTTAATTAACTATACAGTTTAAGTTTGACTGTAGTCACAATCATGAATCTTACTGGGGTATTTTGGTGGAAATTACCATGATTTTTATGGTAAATCTTTGTAAGCTTTTAATATGAAAATAAACAGACACTATTTGTTCTATGTGAGGAACTTCGTAAGCTGTTCTTTAAATCAATCTTTGGTCATGTAACTACATTTCCGGCTGTCAGTTATTGACATGAAATGCGGGATGCTGAGTGAGTTGTCAAAGGCAGTTTAATGGATATTGTTAAAGGGGTTTTCTGTTAACTGAGTTTTATTTTGATCGGGCAGTGAGAATGACACCTACATTGGTTACCTGCCGCTCGCTCATGTCCTGGAGCTCAGTGCCGAGCTGGTGTGTGTGTCACACGGCTGTCGCATCGGATACTCCTCACCTCAGACTCTTGCTGATCAGGTACAAACACACACACACACACACACACGGTGTGCTGTCACACAGTCTCACATCATCTACACCTGATGAGTGTGGTGTGCTGTGACATGTCAGAAGCAATAACTCCCATTACAATCACCAAAGCTAACAAAGTTAACAAAGTTAACCATCAAAACCATCAAAACTACTCCAGCCGATTCATTAGACAAATCACCTGATGTAAACGCTTTTACTTCTGAGTATTAATTCTGTTTGAATTGTTGCCATTTAAGTGATATTCATTATATAGTGAAATTACTTTTAACCATGACATAAAAACTGATTCTGATCTTAACATTTTTCAGAAACATAAGTAACACCCTGTTTTTCCTCTTTTGTTCCTTTCACAGTCATCCAAAATAAAAAAGGGCAGTAAAGGAGACACCAGTGTCCTCAAACCGACCCTGATGGCAGCTGTGCCTGTAAGACACGTCACGTGTACACGTACAGTAATGGGCTTGAGTTTGATTGGCTCTGAAGGATTCTCTCTCTGTAGGAGATTATGGACCGCATCTATAAGAACGTCATGACTAAAGTTGAGGAGATGAGCAGCGTACAGAAAACTCTGTTTGTTCTGGCGTACAACTACAAAATGGAGCAGATCTCCAAAGGCTTCAGCACACCCCTGTGTGACAGGTGTTTCTGCTCCCAGTCTGTTCACTGTGACTTCAAATGTTAATCCAGCTTGTCTCTGCTACTGTGTTTACTGTGTTCAGCTGTACCTTAACTGATAGAGCATTGCGTTAGCAACGCAAAGGTCATGGGTTTGATTCCCAGGACTTTGGATAAAGACATCAGCCAAATTGATAAATGTTTATTTCTGTTTGTTTTTGAATTTGGCTGATGCTTTTAAACAAAAAAGCTTATTAAGATGTATTGGGACCAATGACCTTTGTGTTGTTAACAATGCTCTACCAACTGAGCTGCAGGAATCCATTGAGCTCCAGGAAATGTAAATATACCGTCACATTTCTAACATCTGGTTGCTTTTGTGCTTCTGCAGGCTGGTGTTCAACAAGGTTCGCTTGTTGCTGGGCGGTAAGACGCGAGTGCTGCTTTCTGGTGGAGCTCCTCTTTCTGCAGCCACTCAGCGCTTCATGAACATCTGTTTCTGTTGTCCTGTGGGTCAGGGCTACGGCCTCACCGAGACCTGCGGAGCTGGAACCATCAGCGAGGGTGAGCATCAGATTCACACAAGAGAACTGAAGTTAATCAAGAGAGCTCATCTCTTCTGTGGAAGGTGCTGGACCATAAAATGTTCGTCCAGTCATTGCATTTGGTCTGAATGCAATGATTTGATGTCCTACTTGCCTGTCAAACAGTATATGTGTTGGAGGAGGTGTGGCTTTGAAAGGAGGGTGGGATCTTATGCTTTCAAAACTAGGTAGCCTCTGAAATTGCCTACAATAATGTTCACATGGAATTGAACCTGCAACCTTCGTGGGACCATTAAATGAAGCCTCTGAGTGAATATTGTGATTGTGTAAATGAAACGGGTGTGTTATGGTGTGTGTCTGCAGTGTATGACTACAGCACTGGGCGGGTTGGAGCTCCGTTAGTTTGTTCAGAGATCACCCTTAAAGACTGGGAGGAAGGTGAGCACCGTTTTATTAAACAACTGTCTCATGTGTGTTGATGTTTGATTTCTGTAACTTACAGACTTTTCTGAAACGATTTCTAGGTTAAATTCTTAAATGCTTCTGAAGACTAAGATTCCAGTTCTTGTTTTTGTTGTGGCTGCAGGTGGCTATTACAGCACAGATAAGCCAAACCCGCGAGGAGAGATTCTGATTGGTGGACCCAACGTCACCATGGGTTACTATAAGAACGAGCAGAAGAACCGCGAGGATTTCTATGTGGATGAGAACGGCCAGCGGTGGTTCTGCACTGGAGATATTGGAGAGTTTCACCCCGACGGCTGCCTCAAGATTATCGGTACAGACACACACACGTGTGTTATTCACTCTGTTTGACTGTTATCCAACCAAATAGTTTTGTTGAGTGTGTGTGTGTGATGAGGATAGACTATACGATTACTGCACAGTATAACAGCATAACGTCTGTGGAATGTCTCTATTAAACATGAAAACGTGTGTGTTAGATCGTAAGAAGGATCTGGTGAAGCTGCAGGCTGGTGAGTACGTGTCTCTTGGGAAAGTGGAGGCCGTCCTGAAAAACTGCCCCCTTATCGACAACATCTGCGTTTATGCCAACAGGTGGGACACACACACACTCCAACACAGCAACACACACACAAATTGTGACAATGCAGCATTTTTTTGCAGTGGTGATGTAAGAACGTTTCTGTCTCTTTAAACAGTGAGGAGTCGTATGTGATTGGCTTTGTGGTGCCGAGTCAGAGGCAGTTAACCGCTCTGGCAGAGCAGAGGGGCATCGGAGGATCATGGGAACAGATCTGTAATCATGCTGAGATGGAGAAAGAGGTTCTGCGCATCATCACTGAAGCAGCTGTTACAGGTCTGTCAGCTGCAGCCTTTATCCAGATACAGACGTTTTCAAGTTCAGCTTCCTGTCAGAGCATGAGCTGAATTGGACACGACTCACAGGAAGTTGAATCCGAATTTGCATTAGAATGACAGGAAGAGTTTTTACTCAAAAACTGAAAGAGTGTCAAACATATTTTTCAGTTTCAAAATTTCAGCTTGTAAATGTATTTTTAATATAACTTAAATTGATTTTACAAATTTAAAGCACTATCGTATGACTTCTTGCATTATTGTATATCTAATTTTTCTTTAGTATCGTGTAGCCTAAATATGTTGTTTTGTGGTTTGTTTCTGCCTGCAGTTTTGAGAAGTAATTAACTAAACTTGACATGCTGTTTAATATGCTACATCACCCACTCGTAAGCCACATTATCATCATTAACACTGTTAAATGTGTCTTGATTGACAGGTAAGCTGGAGCGCTTTGAGATCCCAAAGAAAATCCGTCTGAGTGCTGAACCCTGGACTCCTGAAACGGGTCTGGTCACCGACGCCTTCAAGCTCAAACGAAAAGAACTAAAAACACACTATCAGGACGATATTGAACGGATGTACGGCGGGAAATGAATGACACCGGGGAGACCAGCAGGGTCCATAACACAATGCCTGTATATACAAAAAACACCCACAATCCTCTGCTTTCCTGCTCCCCATGATACACTCCCATCAAAAATAGACACACACTTGAATTATTGTTAGAATCTGGTTTGACCAAAACAAATGTAGAGGGAACAGAGGAGCAGGTACAGAGTAAAAAACTGTTTCTACTCTATTGTTGTGATGAAGATGATTCCACAATACAACCCACAGGACCTCACCCACTCCTTTTCCTTCTTTCTGATTGGCTCACTTTGGATAGACATGCCCCACCCACCCAAGTTTGATGATTCCATCCTACAGTGAAACGGACACACTGAGTCTTCAGCCTGTGCAGGGAAACGTTTTATATATGGTGATATTTTGTTTGTTTCTTCCGTTTGTTCAGATTTTCTTTTTCGTGTTTGAGAACCGCACCATGAGCCGTTGGAATGTCTGAATTTGTATTGAATTGAACTGTATTCCAGTGTTACTTTTTGCTGAAGTGGAACTATTGTTATTTGTACTTAATTTGTATTTTGTTATTTTGAACCTCAGCTTTTTTTGTTCACCTGAATCCAAAGTCTGTTACAGTTGCCCTGCGTGCAAGTTAACAAGAGTATCTAATGCTCCTTAGAACCGTTCTTAAACCAGAGATCTGTTCTAATGCTCCATAGAACCGTTCTTAAACCAGAGATCTGTTCTAATGCTCCATAGAACTGTTCTTAAACCAGAGATCTGTTCTAATGCTCCTTAAAACCGTTCTTAAACCAGAGATCTGTTCTAATGCTCCATAGAACCGTTCTTAAACCAGAGATCTGTTCTAATGCTCCATAGAACCGTTCTTAAACCAGAGATCTGTTCTAATGCTCCTTAAAACCGTTCTTAAACCAGAGATCTGTTCTAATGCTCCTTAAAACCGTTCTTAAACCAGAGATCTGTTCTAATGCTCCATAGAACTGTTCTTAAACCAGAGATCTGTTCTAATGTTAAGACAACGTTTTCCACTGGGTATGTGTGCTAGTGTATCATATAGCTGTTCTATTATGTCAGGGCAACTATAATCCAGTGTGTTACTGTCTTTCACAAGTGCGTCACTGATCTGATGTCCACTGAGGGTAAAAAGGTGTGTTTGCATTAACTGACCTTGTCCAGTGCCAACTCACATCTGAAGATAGCTTGAGCTCCATTTCACGTACTCTCACGTTCCCTCAAGCTTCTGTAAACACAGATCACAGATCAGTAACTCCACACATACAGCAGATCTTTCCTAAAACTCCATTTGTTTGAATTTGTAAAGCCTATCAACTTTTTTTTAAGTGTCATGTGATCTTATGATGTTGGCATTGTGCTGCATGTGTGTTTTGTAGGAACGGGGTGAGCTAGATCAACATTGGGGATTGTGTTTTTATTGGTTGATTAAGCATTATATTGTGATGTTGCCATTGTAGAAAACATCACGACATCAAAGAGAAGTGATTCTGAATGTGCAGTATAAATGTATTGATACGTTTACAGTATAAAGTACAGTAAGCATGAATGTCTCGAACCTTCTTCACTGTAACAGAGGCGTTTAGGTTCACACTGTCAGATCTCAGCATACGTACAGTTATGAAATTGATGGCTCTTGCATTCTGATTTGGTTTTGACTGCATGATTCAGGAGATGTAAACCAAACGATTATACTCAGAACACCAACCTCGTACTGCAGGACATCTGTGGATGCAAATGTGTACAAAGAATCTATTTATTTATGTGAAAATATACTGTAACTCAATGTTAAGCATTTCAAAATGGGTCAAAAAACAGGTCAAATTTGTATTTGTTTCTGTACATTCTCTTGATTCATTTAGAGAGTTTTGATGGTTCACATGTAAATTCCTGACATAAGCAACTCGTCACTAAAAGCTCTTTGCTGTCTCTGTTTTGTTTTTTGGAACTGAGGTCAAATGATGTTCTGAAGACGGGCTGTACTCAGCTCCGCTAGATGGTGATGCCTTTTTGTACACTGTACTTTCGTACAGTAGAAATTAAAAGTGGTGTATTGGAATTTGTACTCTAAATAGCTGCTGTACACTCACATGCTGCTTAACTTGATTGTGTGTGAATTAAATCCTACATTGTCATTGATTCCAGCCACAAACAGCTAGTCAAGCAAACTGTTGGTCCAGAGAAAGCTCCACCTTATTCCTGCTCTGATTTTAGGAGAACTGTCATCTGATTGATGCATTGGCATGTTTTTGACTCTTGTGCTCGTGTCCTTGCAAAACTTTAGGGTTGTTAGAGACAAAACAGGATATTTGGTGGACCGATTATCTCTGGTTTTACGATCCACTCTGTAAATGTGACTTTTCTGTCAGAAAATCAGGTAGCAGTATTAGTTTAGTTGCACTTAGCAGATGTAAAACTTTAAATATGTTTATTGTTTGTAGCAGATTTGCAGTTTCCTCTGTGCAGGTAAAGTTACTGTCACACGTAGGTCAAATAGCAACAACTATTTATTTGTAACTTGGCCTTGGAACTGTTATACATAATAAAAGTTTTGTGACTCTATACTGAGTTCAACTTTTTGTGTATTATTTTGTACTATCATATGTCTGTAAAGGCATCTGCTTGGTAAAGGAAATGTTTTAAGATTGTGTGTGTGTGTGTGTGTGTGTGATGAACTGTAGTGCTATCTTAGGCACATGTAAGAGGGACGATAAAAATTACACTGAAAGAAAGCTTTATCCCAAAATAATGAAAATTAGAAGAATCCCAAATAAATGAATTTGATATTTATCAGATAATAACAATAAAGCTACAGTAACATTATCATTAGTACAAATGGATGCTGTAACTGTTCTTCACCAGCAGGTGTCAGTGTGAAATAAATTACTCATAAGTCCATTTGTACCACCAGCATGTTAATTAAAAATAATGGCTCATCACATGTTTCTGTTTAGATATTATACATTCAAAACATAACTTATCTAAATATTTAGATATTTAAAAGTTGAAGGAAATCTGAAATGTAGAAAATAAAAAGATAATATCTATATCTTTTGCAACTTGTGCATATTTAGGTAGAACATGCAAAATCTGAGATAAGTCAATAAGTGACTTAATGACAATAAGTCATTTTTAGTGACAAATTTCAGTTTTATATCAGTATTATTTTTCATGCTAATTCAAGAGTGAGATGACGCATTATGAAAATGTTTTTCATATAAAACATTAGGACACTGTGACCTTGAATGGTTGACAGCAAACGTTCATCAGAGGTTTTTGCAAACCGCTGCTTCAAAGCTCAGCCATACAAGCCTAAAGTCAACTGAATAAGTCAGTCCTGAGCACAAGTATCGTGTCCATGGAAACCAAGGTCGCAAGCTGACGGCAGATTCTTTTGTGGAGATCTTCAGGATAGAGATGAAAGATACAAAGATGTTCTCAGAAACTTGAGCAACGTGAAGTCGGTGTAGCTTTGTGAAGGTAAATGAGAGCTGTCTGAATGAAGCTGAAGGCTGTGACGTTAAAAACAGCAGATAAAACTCTCTAATTAAAAAAGTGACTCAAGCACACAGCTGTGAATCAGATTCCTGTGAAATAAATCAAACACTCAACTTGTTCATGCATCAAACTTTATGATGCATTTTGCTGTATGTGTAATGTGTCTTTTTGTTCATCATATCTCACTCCTCCAGTCTTCATGCAAACACTGGACCTAAATGTACACACACACACCAGCTGTGTTCTGTATCATACACTCTCCAGTGGTGTGTGTGACGGTTGGAATGTGTTTGTTTTTCTCCATCTGTGGCTCTGGCTGTGAGAGGTACAATGACACACAGGAGGAAAACAGTAAACAGAATAATAATCAGGGGACGACGAGAAGAATCTTACATTGACACCATGACAGAAACATACATGTATAACTGCATACATATGTATATCCATACACACACACTGACAGGATGTTTGAGCACATATCAGTCAGTATTGCTTTGTTTCTTTATTTCACTTTGACATGTTTGACTGGGATAGTGTCACATTTGTATTGTTGAGTTTTTTCTGCTTTACTCTTAGATTAACAGGATGCAAAACAACAAAGCACAATATGAGTTACATCCACAAAACCCTAAAATCATGCCGGTGAATTTTGTGGAGGCCGCCAACACGTAACGTTTGCCCTCTATCGCCATCTCTGAATTGCACGTTACTTTGCCCCACATCAAAACATACCAGCCCAAAATCTCTATAATATTCTGGTCCTTAAATATCACTCAGGTCCCTTGTTTAATGTACATCTATATATTTTTTACCTATTATATCGTCCACAAAATGAATGAAAATGGTAAGACCAGACTGTCAGAAAACATCTCACGGTTTGTTTGTAGCACAAATTATACTATATATATATATATATATATATATATATATACAAACATTAATTTAAATCTCCAACCCATAATATAAGCAAGCTAGTGCTAATAATAACAAAAAACTTTAAAAGTACATCTGTTTATTTCTGTTTTACTTTAAACTGTAGCAGATTTTGGCGAGTCTGGTGTGTGACTGTGTGTTGTGTTGGAATTAGTGTGTGTGTGAGGTTGGTGATATTGATATGTCTGGTATATGAGTCATCACTGCAATGTATTTATAGCCCTCCATCGAGAGAGAGAGGGAGAGGGAGAAATGGAGGGCAGCACTGTGTATATGTGGGAAATAAACATTTAATGAGAAGCTCACCGTGTGGTGAAACTTCGGCACTTTTAGGCTTGTGACAGTGCTGTCATCTTTTTTACTTTGTATATACTTTCTCTCTCTCTCTGTCTCTCTCTCTCTCTGCCAGTGCAGTGCTGGTAAAGTCAGGCCTGGTGAAGATTTTAATGAACACAGAAGCTCCAACTGGGCTCAGCTATGCAAGCAAAGGTCATTTTCTCTCTCTCCTCTTCTGCTCTGTTTGCCCTTAATGTCTCTGTTTTTCTCAGAACTTATATTCATTAAATGTGTGAAAACTGGCTCACAAACACCCTCCCACACACGCAAACACACACAGAGACACAGACACACACAAATACACACAGAGACACACATACACACCCAAACACACAAATAAATGCTGATTTATTTGGCTGTTTATAATTATAAGCAGTGATGCTCTGTAAAGGAGATTCACACAGTCTGTTTTAATAACTCATGCTGTTTTGCGTGGGCTGGTGGGTCAGTAAAATGTTCAAAACATTCAGATACTTTTTCTACAGAAACTTAAATCTTAAATAAAACCACAATACAATCTTACCTGCTGAAATGACGTTTTCAGAGCAGAGATTTCTTAATGCTGGAGCTGCAAACTCTGACCCTCACAGCAGGTGATGAGCTCATGATTCAGATCAGGTGAGTTGAATCAGCTTGTCTGGTTTCAATGCTTTTTGGACATTGAAATAACAGGGTTTTTTTTTTGGTGTGACCATGATGGTGTTACTATTATTACCATTACAGTGTTAGAACATTTCTTAAACATTCAAAATAACATTTTTAATGTTTTTGTTACTTAATGAAAACCTTAGGGAAACATTCTTCCAACCTAAAATGAGATGTTTCAAAAGTGTGATGCTCTTTCAGAAAGAGACAGCTGGTGAATGCTGCAGCTAACCTGACACATCCAACCACCAAACATGCAGCTAACCAATCAACAACACACGGTCAGTCACCAGAACATATGACTGAGAGTAACACCTGAAAAAGCTGTCAAAGGTTCAGAAAATGAAATAAGAGACAGGAGAGCACAGGACATGAAGAAACCTTCATCCCTCAGGACGCATCGACAATAGAGGCAGTGATGTATTGTTAGAGATAGAAAAATGAAAAAAGCCTCCGTTCACACGTACACAAACGTAAGAGAATACGTCATACAGATCATGAGTCAGAGAAAGATGAAGGGGGGGTGAAAAGAGTTAAAGCAAATAAGAATTACAATGAGAGAGTGTGAAGGAACTGTGGGAACTGTGTACTAGTTAAGCTCAGATGATGGTATTTATTTAAGACATTCTTGCAGGAACTGTATGTTTGCTTTTTCAAGTCAACAATCATATTTGACTTTTATCAGAAGTCATACTTCTGTTTGAAACATGAGCTTGTGCAAATGATGAGCAGATTTTCATTGTAAACTATTGTACTGCTTTAATTCTTTGGTTATCTGTGGTGAGAAACGTGACTCGACCATCATCTCTCCTCACTCTGCAGGAGATCATATCTGAAAGCTTTTAAAAACACATTCCAGCACACAAAAAAATCACAGAGGAAGAAAGAAAATGAATGAATGTCTTCTCATCTTTATTATTTATCAAGCTACGCGTCACAGGCTGCCTCTCACTTCTGCACTTACAGGAGGGATGAGTGTAAGACATAAAGCAGAGGATCACCATGGAGACAAAGACTGGAGAGGAAGAGATGAGGGAGTGATGCACTACAACAGCAATCACAGCAATCACAAATGAGCTCTTTAAAACCAACATTACATTAAAACTGATCTGTTTCATCTGAATCAAGCCTGATAGGTGCATTAGAGGAACATGTTTATCTTTGTAATCTGTCATAATATGACTAGCTCCGCTTCCGAAATGATGTCACCACTCGTTTCTTAAGCCCCTCCACTCATCACTCAATTCTCAAGGACTGCCCTCCATTTTTATTTTGTTGATCTGGAAAACAGGACATCAGATTACGAAAGCAAAATAAACAACTAATAATCAATCTCTAAACTTTAAAGTTTTATTTTGTTAAATAACATGAGTAACACCTGAAATCATGTGACTTAGGAGAGGAGAGCAATTATTGGTTGAACTTTGGATCTATTATTTTTAAGAAACAAAATTCCTAAAAACCCAAGAGTGTCACAATCAAAAATTTATTCTAGTTTTATTTCTCCTCTTGAGTTTTAGGAAGAACATCAGAGACAAAAGTGGTATTTAACAGAACATGTGAGTGAAGGATCTCTGAGTCTTCAGAGCTATAAAAGAACAACAACTGAGCTAATGTTTTCTACTCTTTTCATTTCTACCACTACCTGTCTTCTGTTCTCCAGCACACACACACACACACACACACACACACAGCTGGGCGGTTTCTGTTGATTCAGAAATGACAAGCATTGATTGAGATTCTGAGAACCACACAACAGTGCTGCCAATCTCCAGGGCAACCAGAAATAGAGAGAACGAGAGAACAGAGAGACAGAACGTAAAAGGACTGAATTGACAGATAGATTTCATTGCTTGTATTTATGGGATTAATGTCAGTGAGTGAATGCGTCCCTCCCCTCCTTTCACTGTCAAACTGAACACAGCTGTGAGAAGAGTGAGTGAGTAACCAATCAACAGCCAGAACATCCCATCATCTAAACCTGAGCTGAGGCTTCTGTATTCTGCACATCTTTGGGCTGATTTGGTTCAGCTATGTTAACAGAATAATGTTTCATTACAGATAGTTTAGCAGTCTTAACAGTCAGCACTGATCACATTTTTAAGAAACCTAAACAAAATGTTCATGTATATTCGATTAACAATCTTTAAAAATATTGCAGCTTGTGTTGAGTTACTGTAGGCACTCGGCTGGTAACACAAACACCTCCAGTCTAAAAACAGCTCATGATTTCATTCTTGTTTTTCCCATTTCAGGCAATTAATGTACAGAATCTCAGAACCCGCCCATGCATTTCTCAGCCAATCAGATCGTTCGTTCCAGTCCACGCACACATGACTGAAACCTCCTGCTGACACCTCCACAGCTGCTATTTATAGCCAATTCCTGTGAGCCGTGTTTCAGAGTCATCGCTGCTTTCATCATGCACTAGTGGAGCTTCTGCTAGAATGATCGTCATGCCAACAGGAGGATGTGTTAACATCTTTAGAGAGAGAAAACTGTGAAATTCAGTGGATTGATTTAACCTTATTCAGAGAGCAGAGAGTGAACATCTGTGTGGTATTCCATCACTTCTGATTGCTAATGGAAGGCAGTAGATATGTATTTTTAAATCAAGAAGCAGAAATAAAGAGGATTGTTTTGTTTTACAGCTATGTACACGTCCCCCAAAGGCACACACACGCAAACACACACAGGCTCATGACTCACAGACCATGTGACTGCACAGTTAACGTCAGGAGGGCCCATCCCATCGCTTTCCCCAGAGCGAGTGTGGGATACGAGTCTAGAACCAGTATGTGCTAAAAACACTTCAGCAATAGGCTGTGGAGAACTTTACTGGTCACAAACAATAACGCTTCACGATGCCATAAAAGAACCATTTCTTTAACACTGTAGAACACTTCTGTTTCACAAAAAGGTTCTTTAGACTATAAAAAGGCAGGAAAAAATGGTTCTTTTAAGATCCTTTGACTGATTATTCGGGAAACCAAAAATGGTTCTTTTGTAGCATCGCTGTGAAGAATCTTTTAAGAACTTTTATTTGTCAGAGTGTATAGCCGGTATTTGTTGGGGAATTTACAGCCATTTGCTGACATTGAGTAATCTGTAAGTAAAATTAAAAATAAAAACAATGTTTTTCTTCAATGTTTTATGGCCAAACTAGCAAAAAAAAGCAACCTAAATAAATCTTATCCATCCTATCTAAAGTTCTTGAGTAATTTTTATAAAGTTCTTCATGTCATATTTTGTTGTCATGTTGCACCTGTATATATATATATATATATATATATATTTGTGTGTGTGTGTGTGGTTTACAGACGATCTTTAGAAAACAATATTTTTCTATAGCATCACCATCTCCACACTGGATACAGTCTGCGTAAACAAATCTTCCAAAAATAATATAGTTCATAATCCCAAATGAGATGATTTTGCATTACCAAGATAAAAAGATCTTTGTTTCTTTCCCCTCCTTTGTGCAGCTAAAAATACTTCAAACAATGCGTCTGATGGAAGGACACATTGGACACAGATGTGATGGTGTTACTCGGGCAGGTAGCTGCTGCTGACAGCAGACGCTGTGCGATCAGATCAGATGAACATCTACAGAGCAGATCAGATCAGATGAACATCTACAGAGCAGATCAGATCAGATGAACATCTACAGAGCAGATCAGATCAGATGAACATCTACAGAGCAGATCAGATCAGATGAACATCTACAGAGATCTTCAATGAGCTCTGCGGTGTGTGTGACTCATCGCCTGAGCGCTTAACCCTCTGATGCCCACCGCAAACACAAAGAACAAACACAGCTGTGGCCATTTCCATCTTAACAACACACAAACGTAAATAAAAATAAGCTGAAATGTTTTATTTTGTACTTCCTTTATGCAAATCACTTAAAAATGCGTCCAGTACAGAAGAGAGAGAACAAGAGAGGTCACAGCGAATAAAATGAAGTCAATTAAAACCTGTTTAAAATACAGAGTTGCGTGACGTGCCAGAGTTGATATAGTGAATACAGCACTGAAAGCATCACGGCACACGGTGTGTAAGAGGCGGGTCTCTGCACGCACGCGTGCGGTGACGCGCGGCTCATATAGCGCGGGGAGCTGTCCGGTGCTGAACACAAGCAGCGCGTTGACACACGTCGGACATGCTGTTCAAACTCGTTCACTGTCTCTGAGATCTGCACGAAGGTACGCGCTTGATTTTCACTCATTCAGAGATGCTGAGGCGGTTCAACAGGGCTGAGTCCTCCGCTTCTCATCTGCTCGCTTTGATTACATACCATCACTCCTCACACGCGTCGCAGCTTATCTGCTAGATCTGTTTGCCAGAAGGTTGGTGAAATGTTTTCTTGCTGCTGCTAACAGAGATTTTAAAGCATTAGTGGGTTTGAAATGTAAAGGTGCGTAAAACAGGCACAAGTGAAAGGTTGCCTTGACAACAGGCGGTGAGTCATCTCGCGCAGTTTTAAAGCGTGTTGTGTTGTGGCTGTTGTCACTGCTGCATCTCCGCTCCAGATCTGCACACATCGGTGCTTCATATTTAAACTGCATTCATTTGAAATCATCTCTGGATTTGGTGATACATCGTATGCATTTGCCTTGAAAAGCATAACTTCAATTTAAAAAAAACGAGAGAATTTAAGTAAAACCATTACCTGAGTTAACTCATTTGTAATATTTATTTATCCCTACAGGAGGAATGATGTTGTCACTACCAAAACTGTCCACCGGAGGGGTGGTGGTGCTGCTGGCCTCTCTCCTCCAGACTCTAACCGTGCAGGGCGCTTCTGTACGTCAGCACCGGCTGCGAGGCGGCGACCAGGCTGGCTTTCTTGCTCCCAGCTCTGACATGATCAAAGCCCTGGAGTACATCGAAAGCTTGAAGCAGAGAGCCAATGGACCAGAAAACCCTACCGGAGACTATGATGAGGTGGACAAATTCCGCTTTCTGGTCCAGCTTGCCTCCCTACAGGACGAGAACACACCCAACCGCGAGGACATCGGCCACTGGCCTGACAATAAAGTACCACAATGGGTTCGATCATTGCTCAGGATGTTGGAACAGGCTGGAGAGAGCGCAGACGCCCAGCCCGCAGCCGAACAGCGCCTGCACAAGAGCAGACGTCCTGCAGCGGATGCGGAGAGCCCCGCTGTCGCTGACTACGGTGGCTTTGTGAAGCCACACAAGAAGTATCCTCTGATGTTTGAGGATGAGGAGAACAACAGAGACAACAAGCGTGCGACAGAGGATCTGGACGAGCAGTACACCCCTCAGTCTCTCGCCAACATGAGGTCCATATTCGAAGAGCTCAGTAAACTGTCTGCTGCACAGAACCAGAAAAGAGAGAATCAGCAGGATGAAGATGGTGAGGATGATGATGAGCAGTACAGGGTCAGAAATCTGGCTTATGAGGACGTGACTGGAGGAGAGGAATGGGTGCCGTTAGAGGAGCAGATGGAAACAGAAGAGGTGGTTAAAGGAAGCCGTGAAGAATATGAACGAGCACTGCCTAATAATGGAGAGCAGAGTGAGGGCTTAGAGAGACGAACCAGCCCTGCTGATGAAGATGAAGAGAATCCAGATGATGACACCAAACTTGTGGACTACTACCTACTGAAGGTCTTGGAGATGACAGACCAAGCACAAAAACGAGATCTGATGGAGGGAAGGAGGAGGCTTCTTTCACGACCCTCTCTGATCGACCCTAAAGCAATCAAACAACTGCTGTCTGCTATTTCAATGAAGCTCCAGGTGCCTCCAGAAGACCTGGTTGGGATGCTGTTTATGGAGGAAACCAGAAAACAACAGCGTCTTCCTGAGACTCCACCCGCTAGGAATCCCAGTCAGCCTCGGTACAAGAGCCGGGTAATCAAATATTACAACGGTCGACAACCAGAAGTCACGGTCAGCAACATTCCTCACAATGTCAAGACTGAAGATATTTTAAAAATCCTCGGGTTAGGAAATCTGGCCAACAAAAATGCCAAATTATCTTACCTAAAGCAAAGACCATACAAAACAGCCATTTCAAAATACTTCAACCCAAATGGAAGGCGGGGAAGCTTGTTTTTGTCTGAGCTAAACAAAGCTCCCAGCAAAAGAAAAGATGATTATGATGAAGATGATGCAGTGGACGAAGATGAAGAGTCCACTTTCCTTGCAGCCAAAATGCTAACAGAATATCCAGACACCAGCTCGAGCGATCGCAAAAGAGCCATCGATTCCACAGCAAACGGACAGCTGCCTTACGAGTTATACGAGGAGGCCATGAAAGATTTCTTTGATCAGGTTGATACTGGGAAAAGCGCGCCTGTCAAAAGAGACACCCAGGGGAAAGAGGAGACAGAGGCCCCCCAAAAGCCGCCCACCCACGATTCAGAACTGGAGCCCGCTGAACAAACACCTCCAGCACCTGGAACAGAAGAGGACAAAGAGCATCATGGGAAAATGGCTACAGGAATGTGAGGGTTCTAAGCTGTTATTTTTTCCACACCCATATTTTGATCAGTCCAAACATTGACTTCTTGACCTTTTGATGTGGTTGCCGTGGCTATCTGAACTGTCCTATTACTGCTTGTAAAATCATCTGACTAGCCAATCTCGCTGCAGCAGGACTCATCATAATATGGGTGGGGAAAAATAACACTTACCCATGGGACACACCTATATCTCCTTAAAAGTAATTAAAAAAGTAAACCAATGTTTAAAGTGCTTTAGTTTTCATGGAAATCTATATGATGTAAATATATATGTGTTACATCAGTGTGTGGGAGTTCCTGTGTATTTTACCTGTGTATGAATTGGTGACTCTTGAAATGTTTAAGGAATGTTCTGGTTTAGTTGTAGGACTCCTTTGCTGCAATCGTACAAGTTATTTCATTATCAAACTAACACAGGTGGATGTGATTCTCATTCTACGTCATTTTGTACGTGTTCTGAAGTGTCAGAAGAAACATGAATAAAGCATTACTGTATTATTTTTCCTCTCGCTGTATTGTGCTGCCTTATTACTCACAGCAGTGTGTTGTGTGACAGCCAAACAACATCCTAGAAGAACCATAATCTTATCTGTTCTGGGCCGCGTTTCTCAAAAGCATTATAGGTGCATAGTAGCAGCTGTCTTTACCATCAGCCCAAGCTCACGCTGCTTTCTTATATTATTTTAGACCAAAATACCATCTAAAAATACATTTTAATACATACTTTATTTATATAATGTCATATAATTTATATATGGTTAATATAATGTTATGTTTTTTAAAGACAAAAACAGAATTATTTTTTATAAAGTTATTTTATATCTAGAAATTTTTAATTATTTTTAAAAAAATCACATAGTAATATTACCATGATGCCAATGTATGATCTCATAATAAAAGTATTTAACATAAATCCACCAGTGCATATAAATTAACTTCTGGGTCTCAAGAGGACAAACTTTAAATGAATCCACAGGCAGATCAGAGATCAGTCTGGAAGAGAGATTACACATGACTGAAAGAATGAACAGTTGTCTTCTCACTGTCACCGAGTTATTTCAGCACTCTGAACAGCAGCATCACACCGATGAAATATCAAAAACATCTTTAATAAGACAACATCCACAAATGTTCTTACAAAGCAGCGTTACGATTCCTTCAAAGACATCATCTAAACGTCTCCTGAGACATGCAACATGTTCATCACATGAAAAGGCACTTAAATAAATCAAGCTTCAAGGTTATTGCAAGTATATGCTCGCTGTATAAATGTTTTTGTTAAAACTGATGTTATCACTTGCTATTTAGCATTACAGTTACTTTCACAAATTGAGAAAACAAACTATAGCCAAATTTTATATTATTCAAAACGTCTACTTGAACCCTGATTTAGTTGAATTAAAATTGAACAGAATGAGGAAAGATGTTTACACAGTGCTGGAAAAATAAATAAATTCATATGCAGCCCTCATGTATAAAGTCTGAGCAGTAACTTCTTACGATGAAATACTGTGTCCCGCATGAAGACACGAGTCACACTGTGGAGACAGAAGCTTTGCCATCAGAAGGCCGGTTTGCTCATGTATTCTTCCATCGTCTGAGAAAAAAAGAGCACAAAGCAGTTACTGTATCACCTCTCTCTCATATATGACAGCCTCTCTTCCCACATTCTCTCTTAGTGTTCTTTATACTGTCAATATAAAACTGTGTTAATGAAATGACTGTGTGTGGAATACAACATGATCAGATGTGATACACAGATGTTAATGGGACCCATTTATCTGAGGCATGCTGGGAAAACTTGCATTCAGCAGTCCTATGATAGGACGCTGTGTACCAGCACACACTTATACTGGCCTTTCTCAGATCAATAACGCTTGATGAAGGTGATGTTTAAAGTGGAGCTTTATAACTCAGGATCAGTAAAACAGCTGCAGGTTCATTTCCAGGCAGGACACTCAGACGTTCAGTGAGAAATCAGTACTGACACAGGCCTGGTGCTCTGAAGTCATGCTAAAGAATGAATGCTTTAAAATAACAGCCATTTTCAAGGCTTGGGGAAAAAAGAGCTTATCTTAAATGCTCAAAGAGAAAATGCTTAAACTTAAAGAGTTCTGTTGCTCTAAATTAATGTCTGTTTCTGATTGATTTAAATTGATTGAATATAGGTGTCACGTGCTCTTCTAAAGCTTGTGATGTGTTGAGATCAGATCACGCTCTGTAATGTATGCATGCATGCATGTATGTATGCACATCTATCATCTGCTCCATCTCCAGACCTCAGTTCCCGTCACTCAGACGCAACATGGCAACAGCAAAGGTCATGGGTCATAAAAAATGTATAGCTGGAAAGCACTGTAAGTGGACAATAGCATCTGCAAATGCATAAATATATTTATGAGCTAAATAAAAGGCTAAAATAAAAGTATTTTAAAACAGCTTTGTTGCTAATTTGGGGACAGGACTCAAAAACCTCAGATGTCTAATAATGTTTGAGTTTGCTGTCATGACTAAAGTTCAGAACTCACCTCCTGCAGCATGTCTGATGCTTCTACAGACTTTGCTATAGACTGTTTGGAGGTCTCCTGGATCTCTCCACCCATCAGAAACTCATCCAGAATGAAATAGGCCTTCTCGAAGTTAAAGATGATGTCAAGTTCACACACCTGTGAAGCAGGTGAGACATCAGACAGGCAGAAAGTGGTCAAATTACAATTACTGAGCATAACTGAACATCTGTCCTGACAGGCAAATTAACCATTTACCTATAAATGTGAACTATTGCTGCTGAGGTGTGAAATGAAGAAACTGGCTGTACTTACATTGCCAAAGTATTTGTCCAGGAGCTCCACATATCGGTGGAGAATCTCTAAAGCCAGAAGTTCATTGTCCTGGTTCTCCAAAGCACAGCAGAAGTACAAACTGGCGTATCTACACAAACAGGAAACACACTGTTAATGATTCTTGTGAATGACTCATGCAGCGTGAATGAAAATATTCATTTATAAATCACAATCTTTGAGCATGACAGTCTGAGGGACATACAGAAGATCTGCTGTGACATGAAAACCTTCAACTGAACAGTTAAAAAATAAAATTCCTAAACTAGTTTTATTTACACACGTAACAATTCTTAAATAGTTCTTTGCAGGATCATACAGCGAAGAACCTATTTATCAGAGTTATTTTTCACTGTATAGGGTTCTCAAGATAAGAGTGTTGGTTCCTGGGTTCCTCATCAGCAGATGGTTTCTATTAAAGAAATAGGTTCTCTGTTAAACATTTAAAGGTTATACTATTCCATCCATCTGTAAAACCCTTTTTAGTTTAAAATCTAGTTTAGTCAGTTTAGTTTTACAGTCTACATTAAATCACTTTCAATAATTACACACAAAAATAGAGATGAATCGCATATATAAACAATAGACAAATCGTAGCCTGTGTGTGTATTTTTAGACTCTGCTGGAAATAGAGGGTCATTGTTTATGAAGCCAACACAAGTTTTCACTGGAAAACAAGGAGTGCTAACACAGAGCCCTGACATCAGCTAATGACTCCAGTAACAGCAGAACTGAACTGATTTACAACCCACAGCACCAGTCTGGTCAACAAACTCCACTAGGGCTTTAAAAACTTTTGCATGTGGCACTTTTAAATCAGACAACATACGATCCTGAATGCTGACTAACACACTTGCAGGAATTTCATTCTCAGCTCACACTTGTAATAAATGAGCAAACACTGTGTCCACCAGCTGTGCTTAAAATAAATGCTGAATCAAATGTAGCCGTTCTGTTTCTATCTCACAGTAAACAGAACACACGCAGCCTTATTTAAAGCAACCATCCGTGACTTTCGCCTCTCTATCGCCATCTCTGTTTGAAACGTTACATTACAGGGGTACTTAAAGTGTTATTTTCTTAACATGAATGACAAGCAGCTGTTAGAACAAGCTACAAACGCAGCATCATATACAAAACCTAAA
This sequence comes from Ambastaia sidthimunki, assembly GCA_036877625.1. NCBI lineage: Eukaryota > Metazoa > Chordata > Actinopteri > Cypriniformes > Botiidae > Ambastaia > Ambastaia sidthimunki. Next base: position 28,020 of record JAZGTK010000564.1, read on the forward strand.
CAGGTGATATAGTAGCCGGATCTTCTTTGTGATTACGAGACGGACATTTTCCATGAAACTGGACCAGACAGCTCAAATTATAAATCATTATTAATCCTATTACTAAATCATTAAATCTACTGTTGTAAATTGGGTAAGTAATGAGATCATGTTGAACAACGTACTTGCTCAATAACTGATTTCTGTTTATTTTTAACAAGAAATGCAGCTTGAATTCACCCATCACATTTCCCTTTGACCTGAGCTGAACTCTCACCTCTTATAGACAATCTTCAGGTCCTTCCAGTTCAGGAAGTTACACGTGCGTGGTTTCCGTGCCAACACCATAGTGGTCATGTCCCTCACTATCTTCTTCCTCTCTCTCTCCGGGAGGGGCAGGAACCATTTCTGCAGGCGCAACTTCCCCTGACGACTGAACAGCAGCAGGAAATGCATCTACCAGACAGAAACAGGAAGTGCATTTTAATCAGACGGTTGATAAAACAATTTTCATCTTCTCAGGTGGGTGTTTCTTAATGCTCTTAATGATCCAGGTTGGCAACCCAAAGCTTGCAGGTTCAAACCTCAGAGGTAACAACAGAGCAGAACCCAGGAGATCTTCTCTTGAGCCCTTAAAATGCTAAGTCACGTTTCATAAGCATCTGCACATTTACATTTATTACATTTATGCATTTGCAAAGACTTTTATCCAAAGCGATTTATAGTACATTCAAGGTATAAAATTTTATCAGTACATTTTCCCTGGAAATCGAACCCACAACCCTTGTGATGCTAATGCAATGCTTTACTAACTGAGCTACAGAAACACTGTAAAATATAAAGTGGAATGTAAAAAATAAGATGAATAATCTTTCATGAACACTTATGTTCAGTTAAAACTCTCCTCATTAATGTTGCTTTTTGTGTCTGCTGGTCTGTATCAAAGTCACAGTGTTACTTTATATCTGACACGGGCACATATTTTGTAACACTGTAAGAGATCAATTAAGCATTTAAATGAGTTTAATCTTTAGTGTAGATATGTATTAAATGATCTAACTTCAGAAAGTTAATGAAATAGATTTAAAAAGCAAACTTTAAATGTTAAATAAAAAGACAGAGGTTAACTCTGTTTTAGACAGAGAACTACAGGTAACCTTTCCACACAGACATGAACCAAATCAATATGAGACTCAAGATCTGTCAGACAAACAGCCCTGCCGACCCAGAATGGATGTAAATGTGCATTCACACACAAACTAACCAGCTCAAGTCACTGACATCTGAATCTCTGAAAGATCTCATTTCTCCTTTCACAGAGAAAACTGACAGCGCTTGAAAAAGCCTCATTCTAACACAGACATACGTCGTGGCTGAACTGAGAATATGGGACGATATTTTTGTTACTGTAAGTCACACAAACTTGAAGCCTCTCTTATACGCTTATCAGGTCACATGACACACCAACAACTAATAACAGAAACTAGCACAGAAACCTGAGTCACACCTCTGAGAAAGATCCAAAGACACAAAAACTGCAGGAGTGGTTCAGAATAAATGTGTCACAGGAATCAGAACTGGCATGCAATGTGAATTAATACAGTGATCTTCAAACAACAGTAAATAAGACACGTATAGTTTATTAGCTATCAACTGCATACAGGTAAAAAATAAATACCTTTAATACCGGTAAGAGTTAACCAGGTGACACTGGCTGTGTTCCAAATATTACCGTACCAAACCATACCACTATTTTTGCTGTATGTATACACTGCATAGTGTGATCATTATGTACAGAACACCTGGGTGACCCAACACACAAAATGTGCCGTATACATTCAGCACGCCATGTGCTAAATACTGTTCAACAGTGAAAAACGTGTGCAGGAACTATTAAGACTTGTGTTATTACTATACAATACACACACCGACAATACACACACCGACAATACACACACCGACAATACACACACAGACAATACACACACAGACAATACACACACAGACAATACACACACAGACAATACACAGACAATACACACACAGACAATACACACACAGACAATACACACACAGACAATACACAGACAATACACACACAGACAGACACAGACACACACAGACAGACACAGACAGACAATACACAGACAATACACACACCGACAATACACACACCGACAATACACACACCGACAATACACACACAGACAATACACACACAGACAATACACACACAGACAATACACACACAGACAATACACACACACACACACACACACACACACAGACAATATGAAGTTGTGTGTTCACAGATGAATTAATTTAAGTTGTGATCATCCGGATGACGATGCAAATAAACCTGTTTAACCGGGTAGATAAGCGACCACACGAAACTTCAGCAGCTGTTAGAACTACTTCCGAATACTTCGTCCACGGTTCAAATACAGCTAGTTTGGGTTAAGCACAAGTGGTCAATGTTGACTTTAGTTAGTGTCAAACAAACATCAGATGAAAGACGAAAGTTTTCAGGTGAACTCGCGCGCGCGACAGGTGCACGAGCGCGACAGGTGCACGCGCGCACGCACCAGCAGTTTCAGCTGAATTCCGCACGTCACCAAACACAAATGCGCTTTTAAGACAGAGAAATACAGCGTCTAACTCACCATCCTGAACCCCAGACGTGTAAACCGAGTCTGAAGAGTTTCTGCTCACTTCACTGCTGCTGTGTGAGGCCAGCCGCTGTCATCTCTGCCCTCCCCTCACTGCGCATGCGCCTCTGTCTGTGATCTGATTGGTCGAAGCGCTACACCTGCCCTGACAATAAACACCTTTACACAAAACATCACCGACATCAATATATCCTATAATATATATATATATCATGTTTATAATCATATACATATAATGTTTCATCACCACAAACGTTGCAGTTTATTCTTAATAAATATATAAAATCCAAAAGCATATTTAACATGAATAATGTTACATTTGGAATACTAAATAAAACAATTCAATTTAATAAAACTTTATTAAAACGTATTTTGTGCATAAATGACAAAATGATCAAGAATACGGAAGACCTACAATGTAAAATTGTTGGCTGTAATCTGTTATTTGTCGCTAGAGGGGGCGCCCGCGGAGACACAGTGGTCGCATAATGTAACTCTCAGCTGTCATTTGATTTCAGTGCAGTGAAGAGAAACAGTGTCAGAAATGTCTCTCTACAGGAATGTGCTGTGGTTCATCACAGGCATGCGGGAGTACACACGGTAAAGATCTCCAGCAATACAGCATGTTATTACATTCTACATTGGTTGTATTATTGCACTTGAAGTTTGCAGATGTTGGTGCACAGTTTTGTTCTACTGTTTCCGAACTCTGATTGTTGTTTTGATCATTGCATTTATTCAAAACGCAAGTCATTGAGACTTTAAATGTGGTTTTAGTGCTCAGAAATGCTTCAGAAGTGTCCTGGCAAGCCAGATGTTATTAGATTTAGTTGTGGGCTGAATAAATGTTGCTTTTGTCATGTTCTTTGCTACACATTTATTGGAGCTCTGAGTTTCAGGTGAGTCATCTCTCATTACAATGGGCCTATTGAGACCCTGCTGCTCACTCCAGTGCTTTGTCATTCCACACAGAAGCTTCTTTGGCCCTGATCTGTTGTCTTAGAAGAAGCACATCACATACCCAACAATTCAGAATTGTGTTGAAATGTTGGCTGATGTTCTCTGAAAGTGTTATCAAAACGTTCTTGAAGTAACATTGTAACATTTTTAAAACATTATATATCATATATCAAAACATTACATAATTTAAAAAGTTTGAATAATGTTCTTATAACAATAACCTTAAGCAATAACGTTAATACAACATCTAGATTCTTAGACAACAGGAAAATGTTTTTGTTACTAATAGAAATGTTCTTACAACCCAAAATTGTTAGCTGGTACAAATTTTCAGATAAAAGACCTGAAGAGAAAGCAATTAAGTTGTTGGATGTTTTGAGCAGGTCTGGATTTGAGAATGCCTGTAAGAGTTTTGTGGCAAAGGACCTTGATGTGTCCATGGTGGGACGTTCCTTCATGATCACAGGAGCCAATAGCGGAATAGGAAAAGCAACAGCCATGACGATAGCCAAAAAAGGTTTGTTCTTTAATCACATAAACTCTCAAGTTGCTAGTTACAATATTAACTTTTTCACAATGATCTTTCTTTCGTTCTTTTTCTTTTTTTCTCTATATATATTAAGATAACAGTGCCCTATGGTATCTTATGCTACAAGGGTAAAGGTCAATAGATCTCAATGTCATGTAATTGGTCGATATTTTCCTCATGTTAAACGCCAACACTGCTGCTCTCTTTAGTTATTGATGGATTAAACTGTGGGTGATTATGCTACTGATGAGACACAATGAGAGCAGAATTCAGCACAGTTACAATAATAATACACCTAATCTTAGGTTAAGAATATTCAGACCAATTCCCCTCTTTGTAAACAGAAGTGTGTTGAAGGGCACTGTTGAGTAAGCAGAGCTTAGTGCCAAGCAGAGTGTGTGTGTGTGTGTGTGTGTGTGTGTGTGTGTGTGTGTGTGTGTGATTGTCTGCCATGTTGGAAAAACACTTCAATAAATACACTTGAGAAAATTATAGGGGAAACTGGTGCTAGTCGTCACACTTTTTACTCCAGTGAACACCTATTAGGTTAGTTTTCTGTGTAGGTTGTATTCTGCGTAGGTCATATGTGTTTACATAGAAAATAACAGAGAAAACAGCAGACCTAAAAACCTAATTACTGAGATATGTTCCTATTTCATTTGGGTTTGTCTCAGGTGGCACTGTTCATATGATCTGCAGAAACAAGGAGCGAGCCGACCGAGCCAGAGAGGAAATTATCTCAGCCAGTGGAAACGCTGTGAGATTCAAACTGAGCATCAGTTCTTTAGTTCAGTGTGAAATCAGATCCAGAGTTACGATGTTACTTTTATTTCTGAATGTTTTGTTCATCTGTTGATTTTAGGAGATTTACGTCCATGTGTTGGACCTCTCAGAGACGAGAAAAGTGTGGGAGTTTGCGGAGGTCTTTAAGAAGGAACAGTCCTCCCTCAATGTTCTGGTATGAGTGTCTGAAAGTTTCTGATTAAAGACAATGTCAATATTCTTCCACATTCTTCATCAGTCTTCCACACTGATCTCAGATCAATAACGCTGGCTGTATGGTGAACCAGAGGGAAGTGAACTCTGACGGAATGGAGAAAAACTTTGCCACCAATACTCTTGGTAAGACTTTAATAAAGAAATGCAACAAACCAACATTACAAACTGTCAAACTTGTAGAAAGTCAAGAATGTCAATAAGTGCTCAAATGCTTTTATGTAAATTACTGTAGTGTTTAAGTATTGCAGAATGGTGGGGCTTCAGTGTGTCACGTCAACCAATCAGCAACCTCAGAACTGAACCTGCACAAGTTCAGAGAAAAGCCCCAACAGTAACAGATTTTCAGTGAATATATTACATTATCTGTACAAACATAATTGATTTATCATTATATGATTACTGTGGTTTACACACATGAAACGGGTTTGTTTCTTATTAAGGCAAGAAAACATAAACCTCTCTCTCTCTCTCTCTCTCTCTCTCTCTTTCTCTCTCTCTCTCTCTCTCTCTCTTCTCTGCAGGTGTATATATTCTGACTAAATGTCTGATCCCATTGCTGGAGAAAAGCAGAGACCCTCGAGTTGTGAGTGAAGGATATTGATCCAATCCAATGCGAGAACTTGTCACGTTTTGACTGAGGAATGTTTTTCATTTTCACAAATAATATCATTTAATAAATCTCTCTGCCTGAGCCCACGGGAGGTTCTGTCACAGTGAATATATCACAAAGAAACAGTTACAGTGTTTTGCCACAACCTATGACAGATTTGTTGATATTTTTCTGGCAGAATGTGTACAGAGGTCTTGTGTTGTGACATGTTTTCAGGGTGTTTGTAGTTTAATGGTTGTTTTGCAGGAATGATTCTGTCTTTTGCAGATCACAGTGTCGTCGGGGGGGATGCTGGTGCAAAAACTCAACATTGATGACTTACAAACAGAGAGAGCTCGGTTTGATGGCACTATGGTCTACGCACAGAACAAGGTATCTGGATTAAGGCCCTGTTTATGAAATATAATGCTTTTCTCAATTAAAGGTGGAGTTACTGAGAAAGTTGATATTTGAAATCAGCACACTAATAAACACACCCCTCTCTTCATTGCCCCACCCTCTGAATAACAAACACTCAATCACTAACAGCTGGTGGACACGCCCCTATTGCTGATTGGCTGCGAGAGTGTTATGTTGTTGTGTGGATCGGTTCATACACGTTGTTTTTTCTCTATACACAGCCAGGACGATGTGCAAACACAATACTTTATTTTTCAACTCATACATCTAGCAAATATTTACACAGTGGTACTGCAGAATCGCATGGCATACTAATACATATGATAACTGACCATGAAGTATCTGACAGGACCATACAAACAGTAATATATCAGTACCATTAATTCAAACAGGACAATGACATTACCTTCAAAAGTCATCTGTGGTTTCTATTAAACTGAGCTGAGCAGGTTTACTTTTTACTCAGCTGTTGCCAAGCAACAGGTGACACAACGTACAGACATTCATTTCTTCATTAAACAATATCTGATTCAGTAATGGCTGTGACCTTCTGCTAAACACTCGTTGTGTGTGTGTGTGTTCTCCACAGAGGCAGCAGGTCGTAATGACGGAGTTTTGGGCGAAAGAAAATCCCAGAATTCATTTCTCTGTGATGCATCCTGGGTGGGCCGACACTCCAGGTGTTACTCATATGATAAATCATCCCGCAAAACAGGCCGACTTTTACTGTTTAATTGGATTTAGCGCAGTGATTTTCACTCTGTTTGCTTTAATGAGTTTGTTGACAGTATTTCAAGCTTAATTATTTGTATCCATGGTCACCTAAAAGTGAAGTCTGTAATTTCTTTTCCGCGTCATTTAATTTTGTGCGTCTGAACAGAGACGTTTCTTTTGTTAACACTTATTGAAGAGGTTAAACACAACAATCAATGTGCTGTATGTAGAAGTGAAATTCATGCTTGTTAATTGAAAGAGTCTGTTACCTGTTTGGCTACAGAGAGACGAACACAACGAACACAAACACACATTTTATTCTAAGAAATATGATTTTAATTTTGAGGTTAAAGGAATATTTGTTATAACATTTCTTCGTTGTAATTGGCCATTTTAAATTTTTTGTTTGTGTGGGCACAAGAAAAAAGTGAGATAAAAGATACAAAAGTGTGCATCAATTATATATAGTTAAATGTTTAAAGCAGTTTTGATTGTATATTATGATAACATACTCTAATGTGAGTTATGTCACCATCTTAACTGAACACCATGTTAACACTGTTTTACAAGCCTGTGTGTCAAACTCATCACTTCCAATCTCTGTGCTCAGCGGTTGCCACGGCGATGCCTCAGTTCTATCAGATGATGCGTGATCGTCTGCGCACGGCTGAGCAGGGAGCCGACACAGTCGTCTGGCTCGCTGTGTCACGCACAGCCACAGCCGTTCCCAGCGGCCTGTTCTTTCAAGGTGACTATAAGTGGATGTGTTTGTAATGATATTCTGCTGACTGACTCGTAGTGTTTTTGTAGTAACTCTGCAGTTACTCTGATTCACTACAATACGTTTATAATGATTTATAATTTCAGCTGACATTCTGTGGGAAATATGTGTCTGTAAACAGAAAGAAGATCCGGCTACTATATCTCATGTCCAGTTCTGTAGATGGTGCAGCATTTGTAGTTGAACAGCTGTTGATTAGAATTTAAACTTGTCATTCTGTATAAATAACCCGCAATTTTATATTTCAAACTGAGGTAACAGTAGAAAGGCAAAAGTAAACAACTGATTTGTTATGAAACTTATAACTGATTGTTTGCTTCAGACAGGAAACCAGTTTCAGCCCACCTGCCGCTTGCCTGGACGCGCAGCTCCAAACAGGAAGTCAAAGTGTTCATGCGCCGCGTTGAGTCGTTGGCAATCGGTGCCAAACCTTCAGAGACAGAAGCCGCGTGTTTAACAGTCTGTGATACCTAAAGAAGCTGTAAGAGGTTTTCAGTATTCAGAAATGAAACACTGAGAGACTCTTAACCACCATGTGAAATCTAAAACCTGTAACAACTAACTACTGTACAAAAGTGCTTTTAAAAACTCAATGTTTCTGATAAAGCAACAAGGACAACATGAAATAGCATTCGCAACCCGTACATTTCCTGAAAAAACAGGATGTGAGCACGTAACTCTCCCAGTTATGCCCGACACATTAAGCCATGGTGCTCTCACAGAGAGTCGAGTTTGAATCTCATCTGCATTATGTCCTTTTCTTTCCTCTCTCCCCTCTGTCCTATAAAGGCATAATGCCCATACATAATAAAAAACAAGTGTGTGTTTGGTTAGTCAGTCACTTTCACACTGGAAACTTCCTGTAAGGACAGAATCTGGGTTGTAACCTCTGTTGGATCATTTCACTATCATTCACCATAAACTCTTTCATTGTGTTGAAATGAAAAAAATAAACAGTAAGTAACAAGCGGTGGCTTGATCTCATATGTTGATAATAAAGAGTCTTTCTCAATGAGTGTTTCTCTCCCAGCGATCTCGCTGCAGGATGAAACTGATTTAATTTCCGGGGCTGGTTAATAATTCATCATGCACAGTGTGTGACGCACTGATCTCATATCAACAAACATCAAAATAAATGATCATCTTAATACTGCATCACAGGTGATGTACAACAGACTTCCTCTGATTCAGACCATATAACTGTAACAGTGTTTAATAAACCACTGCTGAACACACACACACATCAGCAACACAATTTTTCAACTTATCTAAAGAACAGGGTGGCAAAATGTCTGATAAATTTCATTTAGTCTCTCTGAAATACTTGCTTCTGCAGAAATAAACCATATTTAACTGTTGTCCCTGGCAACTAATCCAGATTTTAATCCTAAATTACATATTTAATTAATATGTTAATTTAATGATAGCCAATAGGATGTACACACACAATTGCCAAATTAAGCACATTTAAATATTTACAATAATCACAAAACAGAAGATGCAAATTATCTTAGAGTATTAAAATGGCCAAATGTCAGTGGATTCACTGTTATATTGGTCAGTGATATTAAGATATTGTTGCTACAGAAGGAAATAAAAACGTCACAGTTTTTAACCTCTATTGAGTCTTAATGTTGTTATTCTCTTGTCATGAGCTCTTTAAAGCTGGAACGTGCAGATGTTCACCACTCATCTGCTCTCATTTATAACAATGTGATTGGGTTTGGAGCAGGCCAGCCCATAATTCAAGTTTGGCAGTAATGGCATTTTACACATTTAATAGCAGGAAACTGGAGACGGCAGGTACTGTTTAATTCTGCTGCTTTTCATCTCACATGCCTCGAGATCCAGAACCACCTGAGACAGTACAGAACATCTGCACTCGTTTAATACAGCAAGAACCACATTACCTTCAGTATCCCACGGACGTTACCAAGGAAACCACAAGTGTTGAGCAAGAGATTGGCAAGCAGTTTAATATCAACATTTTTTATTTTTTTTGTCTTTAGTCATGTTCTGACTGTTTTGTTAGGGTTTTAATAATTATGCCTTTTATACAGTTTTGAAAAAACAACAACATGTGCAGTGCATTCACATTTCCAAAGGGATTCTCGTCATTTGATCTCTACGAGGGTAAAACGGTGAAGAGACTGAAGCTGGATCCATTCAGAGCTGAGATTAGAGTGGGAGTGACCTAATAAAAACCATCTACAACACATAATGAAGTTTCTTCGCTTTTGCTTCCTGATTATTTTCTGATTGTATGCTTTATGATTTCTTGTGTTTATAAGTGAGATCGGCTACCCAGAGTTCAGCTTTATTTTCCCATCCATGCGCAAAGCAGTTCACAATATTTGCTTTCTTGTTGATCTCCTCGTGCAGAGACGTGCTCCACTACGCCACGTACGTGTACACTTTACGATCCTCTGGTGTCCGAGCCAAATATTCTCTTTCTATAAGTCCTTCAATACGCTTTTTAATGACCACGGGGCTCGGCAGAAACCGCGCCCTCAGCTGCTGGGTCACCTGTCAGGAAACAACCAATCAGAAAGTTTCAAACATGCAGAAAGAAATTACAGTCCAATAACAGGTAAAAGCAGTGGCTCACCTCTGCTACCAGAACATTGTGCTGCATCTTCTTCCTGGATTTCATGATGCGTACGATAGCCGCCTCGATCTCATGCTTCCTGTCATCATCCACCTTCTGCCGCGTCTCCTTCCGCTCGGGGTCCGACTCGCCCTGCTTAGCAGCAACTGCAGGAGACAGAAGCATCTTTTAAAAACATGAAGGTCATTTCATTTGACCTCAGATGTGAAATTACAGGGACAATATCTCAGCATGTTTTATTCAGACTTTACATTCAACAGTTTTTGTAAAGGATGAGAAGATAAATTTGACATATTTCCTATTGAAACAGGAAAGGGTTCATTCTAAATAACAAATATTCCATTGCAAACAAACCACACTGACCTTCCTTTATTTGTTAGCTATTATTGATCATCAAAATCAGGAAGTAATTATAATTAAGGGGGCCAGAATTACTTAATTATAGAGAGCATTTTATTAGACAAACAAAATTGTATAGGTCCCTAAGCAGGAGTTACAAAACACTTCAATTAGTCAAGAGTCGACAGCGCCCTCGTGTGGCAGCACAGTACCTGTTTGTATTTTGACTCTGTGCAGTTTGGAGGTAAACTGGTCGTTGACTGTAAACACGTGGCCATTTTCCATCTCTTTGCTCTTGGGCTCTTTAGTGAGCACTCGCTGGGTGGGTTTTCCACAGGCTAGAGACTGCAGTGCCCGGACCAACTCCCGCTCAGGGATGTCGGTCTCCTGCTGGATCTCCTGAAGATCAGAGGTCAACAGGAGTAAAGGTTATTTAGAAGCACGGTGTGAAAGCTTGATCTGGAACAGGCAGAAGAGCTGATGTACCTCAAAGGTGAACTTCTCTCTGTTGTTGAAGAGCATGAGGATGGTCATCTGGAAGGTGGAGACCTGCAGGATGTGCTTCCGTGTGTTTGAGCCTGTTAGCAAAGCCCCTCCCACACCAACATCTGAGCCGTCCTCCTGCACACGGCAAAGATGAACTTTAAATCTCATCTATCCATCCCTCCATCCATTTCTAATTCTGCACTATTGATTTTGACAAATCAAATTGATCATGTTAACTAGTGCAACTTTTGTTAAAATGTTTAGGTAACAAACTGTTTTGTCCTGAAATAAACCATGAAGCAGAAAAATAACATGCAGCCAATCAGAACATATTTAATGTTATTTATATCTGGTGCATTGTATTCAGACCAAAGAGATTCAATTGTTAGCAGAGCTCCACCACACCAGAAAAAGCGACTGCTGATCACAGCCGGTTAGGACAGGAACTCCAACAGAGAGGAGATCTGCTGTTCTTACTGTATCATGCTGGGTCTTGTTAGGACATGTTGTTTATGAGATTGTGTTTACAGCAGTAAATGTGGGTGCTTGTACCTTCTTGACTGAGCCATAGAAGGAGGCGTTGAGGTCCGCAGAGCCCATGTGATGCTGGAGTGTGAGCTGTCTGCCACTGTGCTTCGCCAAATAAAACCTACAGACAACTCATGTGAACCAAACCGGCTGAGATAACCAGCTGTATCCAAACCTCACACATCTGCTTATGTAATGTTTGATTATTACTGGCAATTTACTGTCAATAACTGTGATAATAGTAACATGATTACTGATACTGTTATAATACTACACGTGATAGCATCATAAATACTTCAGCATCAGTGTGTTAGATATAGCGGTTGATATTGAACCCGTTTAACACTTTGCCTTAAGAGACACAATGGGTACAAACTCTCTCTCCATACACTTGTAATGTTGTTATCATTAATTTTTTTACCACGACTATCGTGTAGTGAAAATCTAATATTGTGATAACTCTACAATGGAGTTCTTTATAAATCCCTACAACTACTCAATTCAACAGGAAATGTACAAACAGAAAAGGTCACACAGGGTATCTGAGCTCATTGTACCTTCTGAAGACCTCGAATGCGTGTCGAGGGGAGGGTGGGATGTTGCATTTGGGCGTGGCTGACTGTGTGGGCCAATAACCTGTAGTCAGAACTCTCACCGTGAGGTCAACACCACAGAGAGACACCTGAAACCAAAATTTCAGTCTTGCTGTAAATGAGCACTTGTTTATTTTTAGTGTTTATTCTTTATTCTTTAGTGTTTATTTCAAAAAGAACAGACGCTGTTTTTGGGGTACCTGTGATGTCTGCAAATGGTGACGAAATTCATCCATTGTGGTATTTGAGATGCTCATGTCTCTGAACATGCCCTCCAGCTTAGAGGTGAACTGACAGCCACACTCCGTCTAAATGAAAGAGAGAGAGAGAGAGAAAGAGAAAGAGAGAGAGAGAAAGAGAGAGAGAGAGAAAGAGAGAGGTACTTGATGGAGATGTAGAGACAAGAATCACAGACAAAAGCAGCGAAGGACGTGATGTCCACCTTTAGTTTGGAGATCATGTTTTTCTCGGAGTCGTCTGAGACGCTCTTGTTGGTGAGGAGTCTTCTAGCCAGGTGCTGTTTGTAGTAACGTTCAAACACGTCTTTCTCCTGCATGAATCTGAAGAGCACCATGGCTTTATCCAGGATAGACTCCACCTCCTGTTCTGTCAGCTGAACACAAACACAGTTTAGATGTTCATTTATTCACCAGTTCATCTGTTAACACGGCTCTCTGAAATACTAGATTCTGATTGGTCAATCACAGCATTCTGCTGTCTGTAAAATTACTGGTAAACTGCATAACTGACAGCTGTGCCTCTTCTCTCTCTAGCTTCACTGCATGATGTTCATGCCAGTACTTCATATCATCTCTTACCCCCTTCACTCCTTTCTTGAGTTTGTCGTCAATGAAGAGCGAGAGGTACTCGGGCGATCTGGAGTTGAGGTTGAGGAAATACTCAAAGTCTCCAGCAATGGTCTGTTTGAAGAGCCTGTCGTCGCCGAAGGACTCCTGCAGGAAGCGGTCGAAGCGCGACTTCAAGTCCAATAAACCCTGAGCGAGTCACACAGAAAAGAGAATTATTAATGTCTAAAACTGTTTTCTGCACTGAAGCTCATGTCAGCTGGAGGTGTGTTTGACTCTGTGCAGATAGGGTTTATGTTGGGTTGATGTTTGCATACCTGGATGTAGTCGACAGGGTTTTTGCCCTCTCCTTCCTCTGACACCAGAGCTTTGCCTTGTTCTCTCAGATACCAGCTCATACACTCACACATCGTCTTCAGGCCGTTCGGAACCCGACCAAATAATTTATACATGCATGCCAGGTCTGAAACAGAGGAAAAGAAAGTGATGTGAAAGAGCGAAAAACAAAAAAAGAAAGAAAGGAAGAAAACATTATCATATTATAATTATAATATTTATAAACAACAAATGTACTGGTCATACTGGTCATTGAGGAACCCATATTGGTAAACTAATATTTCCCAAATACACAAACACTCTGATTAACTCACAACATTAATTCAACAGATCCACTGAACTCTAGACTCATTAAATCAGTCAACGCTCATTTTCTTCAATAACACTGGAAAGGAGTCGCCCACCTTCTGTTTTGCCATTCTTGAGCATGTGGACGAGTCCAGAGTTCTCCATCTCTACGATGGTCTTCATGTGTTTGGAGATGAGCTCTCGCTCCACCACCTTCACGATGGGCTCCTCTGTGGATTTGTCCAGGCAGTGCATCACTCGCTCAATCTCTTCGTTTATCCGAGCCTCCACTTTCTTAATGTAGACGCTGGCACTGTTCTCAGCCAGAAACTTCTGACTTTCCATCTACACAGACAGACAGTTGAAAAAAAAGACATCTGAATCCAGTGACATGACCATGAAACTGCACGTTACAGCTTCTGTGTTAGAACAACTGCATTTCCTCCTTTCAGTGAGGTGAGAAACATCTCATCTCTGTTTCATCTACATCTGTACTCACGGCAGAGCTATTAAAGTTCTTTCAGTAGGTCTGATATCCCTCACCTGGAAGAACTCAGCAGACATGTTCAAGAATGGGATTTCAAAATCCTCCTCGTAGACCGATCGGCCTTCTAACCCCAAAACCATCAGCATCTGACACGCATTCCTGATGGCCCCCCTGCTCCAAAACATCACAAAAGTTATGAAGATTTATACCTTTACAACCGCTTTAAACATCAGAATCAAGTAGCCAAGAAAATATGCCGTGGAAACATTTAGGAATGAGGGCAGTGCATGTGATGAAGGGCAACTTTCATTTATTAAACTGGGGCACTTTAAAGACAGACAGGTAGACGGACAGACAGACAGGCAGAGACAGACCTGTCGACCACCTCTCCCCTGCGTTCTCGAGCGATCATGTCCAGCAGAGTCTGTCTGAGGTGGTCTCTGATGCAGCCGTATCGCACCACCTGATCTCTGAAGATGATCAAGCCAAGATTATAAACGTTCTCCACGTTATTTTGCTGAACATACACACGATCCTACAAAGAAAGAGGGAAATATTCACACCTCCCTCAAGATGATTTGAAATAAAGGTGTAACATGCATCCATACACCATTTCTGTGTGCAACTGTATTAACTGCAGTAAAAAGAAAACTTCATTAGATCTTTGTCATCAACAGTTACCCTCTCAGAACCACAGCGTCTGTTTTATGATTATTATTTCTTTATGTTCAAAGGCACTTTTAAATTTTCCAAGTTTGTACAGATTGGAGACTGATGTTCTTTATGGCCATGGAAGAATTGTTTTGGTTTGTTGTGTGGCCAACAAATGTATTAAAATTAGAGCCTAGATTTATTAAAATTTTCTCCCTGAACATAATATTGGCTTTAAAAAATGTAAACAACCTACCATGTACATCAGGATATCTCTAATCATGACCATGGCAGTCTGGTGATCGTTCCACGCTTGGTTTAATGTTTGCAGGAAATTGTTGTTTAACGAGTGCAGGACATCTTCTCGTACCTGAAAACAGGTTTAAAAACAAAACAAGCTATTGTTGGCCAGAGGGCAGCTCGAGCACAAGGGCTGTGTTCACCTGTGTGTACAGTGACATCAGTCTGAGAGTGTGATCTATCTATCTGCAACCCTATAAATGCCTCAGCTCTTCATTATGTCATACAAACATATATTAAGACAAGCAGTGAGGATCTCTCACATCTCCTCAAGTTAATATACTCAATATAAATTCAGTCTACACGGCACTATAAGCTGTTACAGTGATTTAAAACAGTTCAGGGCTGCTACTAGGCTTGACACTCTTTAAAGATGGTAAAATAAAAACATTTCACCAATGTTCAATGAATAATTACATTAATTAGTCAAAATAAAACAAGTAATCTGACAGGCAGAACAATCTTTTAGCCTCACTGTAGGCTGTTAACAGATGCCAAGCAACTTTAACAGTATTTTCATGCCTCATCCAATTAGATTAGAGAGACGAAAATGTCTGTACACTCCAAAGTTGAATATAGTTGTGAAAGCCCGTGTGTCTTCTGCAGATCAGCTCAATCTGAACCACACAGAGGTGAGCAGGACCATCAACATCTGAGAGTGAAACAGGAGCTCATACTTTGTTGATGAGATGTTCGGTGACCACCTCCCTCAAGCCGGTATAGAGCTTCTCTCCATGTTTGTGAAGCACCATGGTGTATGCGTTCCTGTAGAGCTCCTCGAAGCTCAGCCCGCTGTTGTTCTTCCTCTGGATCTCCTGGATGGCGTTCTTCAGAAGATCCCAGATGTTATTGACGTACTTCTCATCCATGGTCATCTACAAAATGAAAGAAACATACAATCAACAAAAAACAAACTCACTGTATATTTTTAGACTTATTATATGACTACTAACTAATGGGCTTCGGTGCAAATAAAATATGACTGTCAACTGTCAGTGTATGAAATCAGACATAACAGTCCATTATATAGTTTGGTCATTACACAAACACATCAGCCTGCAGGACAGACGTTTCACACAAGGTTGATTATCTTCTTGAAATTATGAGTCAAGTATCCTAAAATTCCTTGCATGCATCAACTTCATGCAACAACGCGAGGCAAAGTTTTGCCTGACAGTGATCTGCACTCACTAGAAAAATCACTTACCCTGTTCTAACAGGTGTTTATCAGCCGCTCTTCATCACCAAACCTTGACACATACTGGAGGTACCGAAAATCGATTTTTCTTTACGACCAAACCTGCGGCCCAACTCTTGACAAGTGACTCAGCAATACTAATCTCACAATAAAGAAGTCTGGCTGGCATTTCTTAGCTAATCATATGTGTGAATTATACTTTTCAACAGCTGTGTTTAATTACGCATGTCAAAACATTTCAGTCCGGCCGAGCTTTGAGTCCGAGCTGCACTTAATTATTATGCTCTCCACAGCGTCACCACTTTCTCAGTGATAAATCTGCCAACGTGCCAAAAGACAGGTAACCAAACACTATCTAACCATTACCAAAGGCTAGCTGACTTGATTAGTTGTTTTTTCCACTGTAGCTATGTGGTTGCTAGGGTGTTTTGGGTGATTTCTAGAGCATTATGAAGTTAAATCCTTTAGAGTTAGTCACAGACACCTAATGGAATCTGTTGGCGAGTGGCTTATATGTGTGTATACACTCACAACCCTCAGAAGCAACAGACTCTCTGACAGCAGTCACAATATTGCTTGCAGTAAACAAACAGTAAGACAAGGATTAAACTGCACCTATATGGTAAATAAAAGGATTATAACCTAAAAGCACTGAATTATGGGGAAGCTGTCAAAGTTTAAAGCAGTTTTGCACACATCAAGTTTTGTAAATTTTCTTGGCATTAGATTTATTGTAGTAATTGATTTGCTTTGTGGGAATAATCCAGGGTGTGACCTTATGAGTAAGGGCAAATACATGAGTTATTGTGTATGATCAAATATTTAGCTCAACTGGTAGAGCATTGTGTCAGCAGTGCAAAAGGACTGTGAATGCAGTGTCGCTTACAGCATCTGCTAAACGCATAAACGTAAATGATAAAATAATAGTTATAAATAATAAGTTATTAAGCAACACAACAGGTGATACAGTGACAGGTGGTCCAGGGGTACGTTTCCCACAGACATTTTCAAAGATTAAACTCATTTTAAATTCATAACAGTGATTTGCAGAAAAGCAACTAGTTTGCATCTCTGATTATGATAATGGGATAATAAGGCACAAACGTTAAACTGCCAAAAAAGAACCAGTTTTTCAATAAACAGAAATCCCTGCAGCAAAACAGGACTGAATGGCAATAATGGAATGTGCATGCACTGATAGAAGACACTGATGAAGTCTCCAAGTCTCACAGGAAAACCTCCAAGCTGTGGTTTTACTTCTGCACTGTGCCTGAGAACATCTCGGTTATTTCATATATCTGACAAGAGTTTAAAAAATAAAGACAAAGCAACAAAAATGTAACAACATTCTGCAGATGAATTTTATACTTTCCCTAAAAAAACACTAACACACAGACGCAGTGGTGCAGAAATAAAAAGTTATAAATATTAAAAGTTGAGGGTGTATGTTTATGAGGTAACTTACAAAATCTTTGGCTGCCGCTCAACCAAGGCCCAGAAATATCTGTTTAATTAAACTGATTATATGACTGTATCAACACCAAAACAGAGCCCTGTTCTTTTACCTTATTTTTACAAACAAGTCTGCAAGTTATGTTAAAAAGGGGGTTTGAAAAACTCTGTAAACATTCCGAGCAGCAACCTAGTCAGTTAGTCCAGTTTGAGCCAGGCTCAAAGAAAAACTCAGACACCAAATAAAGAGGCTGAACACCCAAGACTGAAAACAGCAAGTATATCAGCACAGACCACATGCAGAGTGTTGGTTGAGTAACACTACAAGAGATTTCTAATGAATTCCTCTGATAGTGTGAGACACGTCAGATCCTTGAATTAAAAAACAGCATATGGAAACAAGAACAATATCTTATCTTCTATACCTTATCTGATAGAGGATGACATTTGTCAAGTCACGTTGACTTTCTGACAGGTGTCTGACTCTAAATAAAGGGGTTTTCCAAACCTTTAATAAATGTTTTTAAAGCGGAAAATCTGTGATCCACTCAGACACACGCAACTACTATTTAAGCTAGTCTAACCCAATGCATTCCATCAGAGAGCATTAAACACAAAATATTCTGCACTGCCCATAATTTGCTAATAAAAGAGCAGAATACTGCAGAAATCACAAGCGCAAAAATGTGCTGCTTTGTAAAATGATTAAAAAAGCAACACAAATCTGTGAAGTATTTCTGAAGACACATTCATGAACATACTTTTCTTCCATATGATAGAAAACAGTAACTACTGACTTATAGTTTTCAACTGAATCTATCTGATGGCTTTAAGACTATCACAACAGTTCCCTAGTTCAATATATAATAGAAAAATAAATGTTTAGGTTTGCAAATATTAACGTACCAGATAAACAAATGTAGACTCAATATAGCAAGTGACAGCTGAACCAGCCCAAAACATCAGTGACAACACAAGAAACACAATCAAAACACTGCAGGACAGGATCAAACATCTGCTGTTTTCTGAGAGATCTGCCCCGCTATACACACTTACAGTTGGAAGAACAACATTTACAATTTATGAATATATAAAGACAGTTTACATTCTATATAGTTTTCTACACTTTAAACACTGATTGTTGCTGTATGTTAAACCCTCGCAGCTCTAGCCACCTCTCTCTCTATTAACGAATACATTTATAAACATGTTTATAACGTAGACACTAAAGGCATTATGATTACAGCCGCGTTTTACTCCAAAATCTCTTAAACTCAAAACAACTCAAGCCGCTGCGGCCTGCTGCTCTGCTCGACCCGGCGCTTGCGTGAGCCCTGCGGCCGCCTAAGGCGCGCTTATCCCGGCTCGTACTCACAGGAAAGGCGCGGATCCGCATCTTGGTGTCCTTTTTGGTGCCGGATTTAAGGTTGGACATGTTTGGGTTCGGGAGCGATGCCATCAACAGTTGTTAGGACGGGTTTGCTCAGGGCAAAAACGGACAAATCTCGCCCTCTGTCCCCCCCAAGTCTGAATCCCTCTTCGTCCCTGTCTCTACGGCGATGGCGGATAACGAGTCTCGCGAGAACGCAGCCTGCGCGTACAGTAACGCGCACAGTATCGCGAGAACTCAGGCATCTGGGGTTGACATGTGGTAAACAGCGGTCAGCGGTGAGGAAAACTCAACCTGCACAGATTGACCCATTTCTGCAGTTAAACTTCCTGACATGACGTTCAAACAAGACATTATGATCCAGTAGCATTGTATGGGAGTATTTTATTTTGTTTTATTTCTTTATGGGTATTATCAGAACTGTTTGCACTGGACAGGTACATTCAAATGTACGTTAACATAAGGTTGCTTATTAAAGCTGCAATCCGTAACTTTCAGTGTCAGCCAAACTTACATCTTCTGTTAAATCCGACCGACAGCTCAATTTAAAAATCATCATTATAAACTTACTGTTGTGAATCATGGTAATATAATGAGAGCGTTTCAAACATGTCTGTGTTATATACTTGCTGAGTAACTGATTTTTGTTTATTTTTACCTGAATTGTTCATTTTACGGACTGCAGCTTTAAATACATCGAGATTGATTGACAAACACAATGCAAGCAAATAAAACAGGATGTATGTAACCTGCAGGTCAACATCTGCGTCTGCTGTAACAGGGAAAGGATGCGCTGGATTGTAAGTACTGCACAACTATTGCGCACTTTATCAGATGCTTGAAAACACACGAGTGGGCTGCGATTTAAGACGCAATTATGATTTAAACGTTCAGTGTGTTTTAAAAAATTAAAATCCTAAGTCCCGTTATTTAAATGTGACATCAAGTGCAAAGTAAGAAGAACCATACAAACAAATCTAAAACACAGAAGTGTCATTGTGTAAAGAAACTTGTTAAAGTTCAGACAGCTGCATTTACACACAGACTGGGACCGAGAATGAGACATAGAAAGAACGTGACTGGTTTTGCATTGACAGCGGGTTTGGAATAAGTCACATCATCTCTATTGTGATGATCTTTATCAGTAAATACAAATAGAAATAAGTGCAGATTAATTTCAATACACCAAAAACAGCTGAAAACACCCCAGAATGAGAATTCTCACTCACATGCTGTTCTAAACTCATTAATTTCTTATTAAGAACACAAAAGGTGATGTTAAACAGCATGATTGAAGACTGAGAGACTTTACATATATTTTATGGATAAAATCAGTTATTTTTGACAATATCTTGTGTTGCACAGCAGGAAGACAGTTCAGATGATATGAGATCAAATAATGACAGAATCTTCATTGTTGGCTGAACTGACTCTTATAACCTGTATTTCTGCTTTATGATTGGCAGTCTATAGATATGCAAATACAAAACATTTGAATAATCGTTGATGCTAGACAGTTTTCTGTTTGTTGGGCATAGATCAACGTTTATTCAATTGTTTAATGCACATTTTAAAATGACACAACAATGTTGTACAGCTCATCTTAGATACGCAGTTCTCTTAAAATGGCCAAATCTGGGATTGCTAAATTGATTGCTATTCTAATTTGCATGCTATTTTCAAACCACAAAGCCTTTACTACCTGAATGAATGTTAATGGCAATGATAAGCAAATTTTATCAGCAGCTGCAGGTCATGAAATGGCCTTCTGTTGCGTCAGTGCCCATCCCAGCCAGCAGGTGGCAGTGCAGTAGTTAAATGGCTGTTGTTGTGACAAGTATGCCAAGTTTGTTGCTAAGCAGTTGGATGTCTTAAATACTAGGCTGCTATCTGATATAATTGAATATGTATTACTTCTTTGGTATGTGTTGGCATAAAACAAGTTTCTCCACTAACACATGCACAAGCAGTTACGTTGATTTGCTCTGTTGAATCTTCTCGTTGCTCACGTCTTTGCACGCTGACACATGGACAAACATTTTCACCTACCGTCGCATTTTTATAATGACGTAAAACTTAATTCTATTGCTGTACACTATAAACAATAATTTTATAATCGTGCTTTCAGCTGGAATTTATGTGCATTCAGGGTGTTAACTTGTGTTCTTTGATTAGTTAAACAGACACATTTAGAACGTCTGGATTAAGTGTGATGCTGTAGTGTAGTTCAGTTCCCAGCATGCACTGCAGTATGAATAAATTATGCAGATTGCTGCTTATTGTTCTGTTGTTTGCTTCTTTTCCCACTGCTGCTGTTGTTGTCTTTGTTGTCACTCTTAGTTATTTGTGTTGGGGATTTTTGAGAGCTCATCTTTCTGTCACCATTATTGTGTCATTGGTTTTAAATGTTGACATTCAGGTGTGTTTGTTATTTAAGTTTAAGTTTGATGGAGCTACAGTTTGTCAGGCCTTGTAAAGCATTTAGTTGTGAGAGTGGGAAGTTAGAAATAATAGTTCTGTTTTCTTTTGAGTGTAAAGATTTAATGTCGACATTAAATTGCTTTTTTGTAATGCAATGTAAAAGTTCATTTAGCTGGAATAAGGTTGGGTAAGCACGCAGCAAAGATTTGCCATTCTATTAGTGCGTGAGTTGTTTGTTGTTAACACACATTGTTAGGTTAAAAAAGTAAATAAGATGTAGTGGTATTTTCCCCCCATGTCATTCCAAACCTGTATCACTTTCTATCTTCTACAACATAAAAAGAACAGAATTTATGTGCAACATAAAAGAAGATATTTTGAGAAATGTCTCAGTGGTTTTGTTTCCAAACAATGGAAGTCACTGTTGTTTGGTTATCAGCATACTTCAAAATATCTCTTTTTGTGTTCCTCAGAAGAAAACACATGAGGGTGAGTAAATGATGGAAGAAGTTTCATTTTTGGGTAATTTATTCATTTAACTGTGCCTGCTTTACTTTGTAAGCCTGCTTTCTGTACCAGCTAACACTGAACCCAACAAACAGAGTTGAGCGACACTTTGTGTGTTTGTGTGATTTTGAGTAATGCTGTTGGAAACCTCACACTCAGGTGTGAAGAACTGTGTTGCTCAAGACAAATGAAACAAGACAAGACAAAGCAGAGATTGGGTGTGTCTGCTGTCTGATACATGTGTCAACAGAAGGGGAGGTCATTTCTAGATATTCAAACGCACGTTGGTCAGCTATGTGTATTTTTGGAGTCGTGGCGTTTGGCTTGCTGTGTAACTGACCATGATTCTGTGGGTCTTTTTTTACATTTCTGAGTAGAAGATCAGATCTGTTTCCTGTCGAAAATGTTTTAAAGGAAATCAACACTGACATGGAGGCGATTATGGACGGTTATAAAACAATTTAGAAGACAGGTTAACGCAATCACAGAAGAAAAAGGATAAACCTGTCCGAAGATTATAACTGAAATATCCCTAATCTCCCGACAGTCTCCTCAGGCAAACATTGTTTACAGCTCTGTTTTTATTTCACTTTGACATTATGGGAGTGAAAACGTACATTTGTTTAGTGCAGTCATCTTAACATTTCATGGTCTAATTCTTACTTTGTTAGTGCATTACGAGACAGTAAACATAGAGATGTTTTCCAGTCCAGTAGCTTTACATCGTTCCACTAAAAGTGCATTTGCGATCATCAACAAAATCGAAAAGGTCTGGACACACAGTTTAAATCATTATAACTCATTTATAATTCAGAATGATTTCTGTCCTGTTTTGAATGATTGCTTTGATCATAACTGTCTGCCTTTGGAAAAATGAGGTTATTTAATCTGTTTTATGCTTATGACTGTGATGCTAATAGTGGCTGTGAACTATTTTCAGATGTTATGGTGAAAGCAACTGAGATGGAATTTAATATTGCTAATAAAGTCTAAATATAGTCCTTTGAGTGCATCAGCATTTGAATGCAGGGGTCAACAGCAAACAACATGCAACGCTAATGAAGCAATGTAGCAGAAGATTGCTGTTTGTTTTTTAAAAAGTGCTTTAATGTGCTTTTAATCTGTTTTCATTGTATAAAAATGCTGAAACTAATGAATTAAGATGCCGTATATAGACAACATAAATGTTGTATGTTAACTAAAGCAGTAACAAACTCAACCTTACTGTAAAGTGTTACAGATAAAGCAAAAAAGAAAAAGAGAGACAAAACTTTAAAATTGTAGGTTATTTGGTCTTAGGAACAGCAAGTTTTATGACCCTGGAATAAGAAATGGGTGCAATGTGGGATCCAGGCGGCCGTCCCAGCCTGTTTGAACACCAAGACATCTGTGAATTTAAAACAGCACTTTCCACAAATAATCATCCATCAGGCAAAATCAAAGAGAGAGCAGTCACAAACCAGACCGCATGGTTCCCCACACCTCATCTCTCTCTCTCTCAGATCCTCTTCTGCTGAGCCCGTGGCCTTCAATCCATGTGAAATTGTTCTCTTTGCAGAAACACAGAACCCTGGTTTTATTTTTGTTCATTTGTCAGTGTTACCAGCAGTCAAAGTGTCAGACTGACAGCTGCCCGGTGCATCACTCCACTTCATTCTGCAGGAAAGCAATAATATCAGACAGAGCTCACAGCTGAAACTCAGCATTCAGTTTACAGTCAACCAAACACACTGTCTTTCTAGTATATGAATATTAGAGAAATGTATTTTATTATAGCTAAGTTTAAAAATTTAGAATCATCTCTTGCTGAAACAAACAAGTATGATTCTTTAAAACATCTAGCGTTATAGTGGTACATGAAATACCAGATATACAAAATATGTGAGATGGATCCAACATTAAAAACAAGCCCAGAAGGAATTTGGACATTAAAGCCATATTTAAAAATTGAAAAATGTGAGTGTATTAGAACACATTTGTTTTAATGACAGATAGCACAATGATTCTTTACAAGCCAAACAAGTTTGTTGGGTTTAAAACAACAGATATATTGTTGTAAAGGACTAAAAGTATTTGAACACTTTTAGACGCTAATGAAGCATGTTTACAATAAATTTAATGGACTACACCTGCTAGTGCTGGGTGAGCTGGAGTAGAAATGACTTCATCTGTTTGATAACATAATTTAATAACAAGTTGTTGGCATAATTTGTCTGCAGATGCCATTTGGTTTGATATTTTGTTAGCTGATGTGTGCATGCCACTGTACACACTCATACATCAGTCTTTCTGGATAAACAGCATTCTCTGAGGTCGACATAATATTAACAGAACTGTAATTTCACTCCCACAGTTTATACATTAACTGGACAAAAACAACTCTAAATACCTCCACACGTCATCTTCTGTATTCCATATGTTCTTGAAAATTCAGTTTTTACATCAACCCGTTATGATGGAAGCAGGACACAATAAATAGAAGTTCTTTAATGTTTTTGTAGCACCTTTAATTCAGAATTACCAAGAACCGCCCACGAGAAAGAAAACACACCCATGAGATCTCGTTGTCTCAGGTGTGTCTCTAGACAGCACTGAGAATAAATGAAGAGCAAGAGGAGACATTGTTTCTGTTCCACAGACTCTAGTAAACTCATTTCTGCTGTAGAGATCTCAAGAATGTCTCAACCTGTGCTCAGATTTCAATCTGAACGCAAACAATGTCTGATAGCTATATCTTCTGGCTTTTTTTTACACAGTACACTTGTTTAAAGCTAAACTTTGAATTTGAAGTAGAACATTATGGGCTGTTCTGTTGCATTAGCTTGTATGGGAACATAACTGGTGTGTCTGGAAGTGATGAGTGTGGGGCGTGGATGATAACAGCACATTTCACACATTGCATCATCTGATCACACGAGTGATGTCACTGCATTATTAAACACACAGAGTAATGAAGCTCTCAGAGCTCAGTGTGTGGGTTGCACAAATGACTGTCTTTAGCTCAGCTATTTTGTGGGCTGTTGTTTTTTTATTGCCTTTTCTTCAGACCGGGAGGCGCGACACAACTGCATCTCCCCATGATGACCAGCAGATGAGTTTATACTGCTGCAGGAAGAATGTTTTGGGTTGTAACGGTGGGTTTGTGGTCCCTGTTTAATGGATTTTGAAATCAAACTCATTTCTGTCACTCCACAGTGCATAATAATTAATAAATAGAAAGTTTATGATTGGTTTTCTTTAGCTAAACAACTGATGATGCCAAATGGTTAAACTATAAAATGTAAAAAACCTGGAATTTAAAAATAACATTTTGAAAAAAAGAATTATCAAATAATGAAATTCTAGTTTATTTTTTTAATTTGATCTAAACTAAATTTAAAAAAAATCATTTAGCAAGACAAATCTCTCTTTCTCAAGTTTTCAATTGAATGTATTTTATTTGCATGATCTTATGTTGTTACAATATTGCCAAAGTATTATATATAAAACATGTAATCACAAGAAATATACAGATTTAAGTAATCTCTCTCTCCCCTTTGGTCCTTCAGTCAGGTCTTTAGAGTTTGTTTTTATCATATTTCTCAAACACACTCTCTCTCTCTCTCTCTCTCTCTCTCTCTCTCTCTCTCTCTCTCTTTCTCTCTCTTTCTCTCATGACATCTCAATCGTTGGTTGGCTTAGTCTTGGCGTGGCCCTCTGCTATTTTCAGATGCTGTCGTGTGATTGGCTGAATGAGGGTATAATTATGTTAGGTGCCTGAGAGAATTCTCTCTCTCTCTGCCTCTCCCTGTCTCTCTCGCTCCTGTTTTTTGGTGAGGGTGATGTTGTATCTTACGGTTGCCAGGCTACAAAGTGGCAACACCCCTGTTATTTGTGTAATGAGTGTTATTGTCTCATAACTGCTTGTTGAGTTTGATCAATATAGGTGATCTGCAGTTCACAATACATGAGTGACGATCTGAACACACACAGTGTGTTGCTCATGCCCGGTGACTGCAAGTGAAGGGGTGCAAACACATTTGAGCAAAAAAAAGGGAGGAAAAGGTTTGTTCTGAATGTATAAACTCCTGCTTTATCTCTTTCTAACTGATCTTAACAGTCACATGCACATTTCCACACACACTCACAAATACAAACAGTTTTGTGGAACCAGACTTGGTGAATTGAATTTTTTTTTCTGAGCAAAAATCACCCACTTATTAAATTTCAGAGGGTTGAGAAATATAACATTGCATTTTAAATGTGTTAACAGTGTTCTTATTGTTCTTATTGGTGGCTCGAAGACCATGTACTTATTATTCAGTGTGACTGCGCTTAATCTTATTGGCCGAGCACAAATGACATCATTTCCTAATCATTCAGCTGAGAGACGTTCCACATCAAATTATCCATTCAAATAACTATCCATTAACTTCCTACAGTATAGCTGATTGTGTGCAAACAATGGAGAGTGAACAATATGATTATTGTATATCCTCAGGACAGCTTAGTGTTGCCTGGAATCATGTCTCACTCTCTCTCTCTCTCTTCAAATATAATCCTTTTTTATAATTACACAGAAATAAATTCATAATCAAATACATCCTAACAGCCTTGATGAGTCAGTCCAGCATGTGGAGGTCTGAGGTTTTTTGTGTTGTGATAATTAGATGGGTTCTGGAAACTATTTACAAAGAAACAAATCTTGTTTCTATGCAATTGTTTTATTTATTTCCATTAGTGCAATTTTATACATTCAGTTTTTCTTTATCAGCACAATGACAAAGAATGTCACACTATGTTCATTATAGAGCCAATGAAAAGGTTTTGCTAGATACACCAGGTATTTATAATCATTCTGTAGAAGACATTTTTATTCTGGAGAATTTTATTGGATGAAAACTTGTACACGCTGCTGCAAACTAAATGTTTTATTCTATTTTCTGGGCAAAAAGGCTGTAGATTTGGTTACCTTTTTATCCACTTTTAGGATTACAGTAGCTTATTAATAACGTCAGGCTAACAAGCCACAAAACTCCAATTATGAGTTTTTAATTGTACTTTAATTTTATTGAAGTGATGATTTAACAACATGAAAATCATGTTTATTAGTGCTTTAGGCATCATCACCAAGACCTTAATAACTGCTGGTGCATCAGTTTTGAATCATAATGCTTCTGTTCACACAGATTGCTGACAAACAGTGAAATAAAACAAATACATCATGCAGGTACCCTGTGCTTTTGGATCAAGACTCTGATTGGCTGATCAGGATCTGCTGACATCACAATAATAGATGATTTGTACAGTATGTTCTAACCCTGTGGTCTCCCTTTCTTTTTTCTTTCTCTCCCTTACCTTCTCCCTCTTTTCGTGCTTGCCTCATCTGTCTTTCATCTGCTCTCCTGTCGTCTCCTCTGTTTCTCCTCTTCATCAGCTGAGGCAGAGTGGAGCTTGCAGCAGCTGAAGTGGTACTGCAGTGCCTGGGGACTGTAAACACAGACGCACCGAATGAGTTTCCTGCCGGCAGACAGCAGAGAGGACCGGAGTCAGGTAAGACCACAGACTTTGCTCGTGTGTTATTGCAGCGGTGGCTGGAGAATGCGATGGGAATCCTCACCAGCTGAGGATTTTTGGCATTGTGACTTTGTGAAGTTGAAAGTGAGCAGGTA
The DNA here is from genome assembly GCA_036877625.1 of Ambastaia sidthimunki. Lineage (NCBI taxonomy): Eukaryota > Metazoa > Chordata > Actinopteri > Cypriniformes > Botiidae > Ambastaia > Ambastaia sidthimunki. The sequence continues at coordinate 55,701 of JAZGTK010000564.1, forward strand.
AAGACTTAAAATCAGTCGTGAAAAGAGGCTTTGTGTGTGGAACACTCTCTCTCTTTCGTTATCCTAAGTGTAGTCTTCCTTTTTATGACCCCTTTTCCATCTCTGTCTCTCTCAATAACTCCTAAAAATAAAGGTTGTTATGTGGATCTATGTCACGTCTTTAGATTTGCAAAGGAAACTTTATGAAGAAGCGATTGTATTCCCTTCAGATCAGTCTGTTGGTTCTAAAATTCCTTACTGCATCAAATGAAGTAAAGCGTTTTCTGCTGGATCTTAGGAGCTTTTAAAGGTTCTACTGTCCGACCTCCTAGAAACTTTCCTAGGAAAGTTCTCTTGTGGCATTAAGAAATATTTATTTGCTGTTGCATATCACAGGAAAGTCAAACTGGGATTAAATATGGTCTGATGTTCTTTTTCCTAATGCACATTCCTGGTATTCATCTGTACATGTTATTCTGAAGAAAAAAATATTTGTCTTTGTTTTCTTAAATCAAATCGTAATTTCTTGTCCTGCCTCTGACATGATTGTGCTTTTCGACTGATGTAACCAAGACTGTGCGGGTAATTGGTTAATGTTTACCGGTAACCAAACAGCTGTTTGGACTTTGTTTTGGACTAGTGTGGTTGGTAATGCAGGATTTCCAGCTTATTGACACATGTCCCAGTGGGAAGTTCTCTTTAAAGTGGGTGCAGGTGATGTTTTAGGAGTGAATATGTCCTGCAAAAATGTCACATTCAGATCTGACTCTGTTTGTTCAGGTACAAACGATCTCTTTTCACAATTACATGTAAGATGGTCCCTTCTCTTTTTTTTCTCATTGAATATTCTGTTTGAAAAATCATGTTATAAATATCACCATGTCACATTATGGAAGTAAAATGAGTTGCGAGTGATGTTCCTCTTTGGTATTATAGAAGGTTCTGCTGTGCTATCAGACTGTAAAACCCTTTTAGAAATCTTTTTTAGAAGTATTCTGCTCTGAAGTGTGTTGATCTTTCTCTCTTTCAAGTGTAAATCACACATGAGGGGTCAAATAAGAGAGATGTGTGTGTGTTTTTGTAGCCGTGTGATTCTAGAAAAGGAATTAGAAAGATCAGCTCACTCATGTGGAAAATCTGAGATAACACACCTGGCATGACTGAACTGCAGACCCCAAATAACCTCACACACACACACACACACCCCATGTGCACACACGTGCATGCACACTCATTCAAATGCAAACACAATCTCCCTCCCTGCTAGAAAATCCAGTTTAAAATTCATGTTGTTTTAAAACATTATACCTGCTGTCTGCTTTCAGATGGTCACGCTGTATTCTAAAATATGAAAACTGATTCACTAGGTTATTGGTCTACCAGCTGGACTAACTAATAACCAGGATAGTCCAGCTGTAAAGCATGTGCAGATTATGTTTCAAAAGACAGTTACCACCTTAAAATGGATTTTCAAGCACAGAAAACAGAAGCTCTTTCTGTGTAAGACCTGTGCTGTGTTATCTTCAGCAGTGTGTGACAGCTGTTTCCTGTGATGCTTTGACTTGTAGGGCAGTATATTAGAATATATATCTATATTAGTTTGAGCTTCTGATCAGCTCAGGGACTGTTTTAATTCAGGTTTAGGTTTAGAGGAAATGTTTACATGTGTAAATCCAGTGTGAATTTGACAGCAAACTTCTGAAATCTCTGGCATTGGCTGGGGGAGAATGACACAACTCACTCTGCGGCTTGTACATCCTGATGCAAATAAGATAAAAACAGGTTGCCATGGTGATGGAAAGAACGGTGGCTCAACACACAGTTTCTTCTTTCTGCACATTATCATGTGAACCCACATTGAAACCATAAACACACACACGTAAGTCAGTCTTCTGCATGCGTGTCACTCTCTGTTCTTCAACTGGTCTTGCACTGTTACACACATAGGGTGTACGTTAACTTCTGACCCAGAATGCATTGCGGTGAGCCACATTGGCTGGTGACCCACGTGTGAGTTCCTGTCTCTCTCTCAGTGGAGATACAGCTCTTGCACTGCACGCGGGTAAGAACTCAACCAGTATTTCAATGAGTGTTCCAGTGATGAACTGAAAAAGATTTGAATTAGTTTGGTTATATATTAACATGCATATATACTGTAAAAGCGTTTGTTAAATTTATGTTTAAAAATATATACAGTAACTGTATATTTTAGGGTTTATTACCACATACATTTAATACAGTTGAATATTAGTACCTAGTACAATTAGTATATTAAATATTATATATTTACTACTGTATGTAAGTTACCATTTTAGCAGTTTCTATTCTAATATGCAGGACAGTTTCTGTTATATGTGGTGTTGAGTAGTTCAGAGGAAACACATGAGCAGTGTGTTTTATAATAACATTACGCTGTTCTTTCAGACGGTCAGGAGAGCTATTTGTGATCTCTTTTCTGATTGTGTTTGTTTACTGCAGTTTGTCTGTAGATGGTGGCAATATTTGGCGGGAGGTTGCGAACAGTGTTTAGTCATTGTGTGTTGTACTTCATTTTCCTGTTTCTCTCAACACACTGGAGTGAAATGCTTCTTTCTCAACACGCTTTAATTCAAACTATTCAGCTTTGTTACATTTTGCCATTTTTCAAAAGAGGATGTTTGCGAACGGACAACTTCTCACTCGCTGTTACTAATAAACTTCCTGTTTTTAGCCATTTTAAATAACAGTTCAGTTGAGTTTCCCAAATTAGCATCTGCATAGATCAGGCAGAAATTGTGAATTGTTTTGGGTAGAAAACAGATTTGTTGAGAAGTTCTATAGTGTTTTATACTTTGCTACAGACTAATTATGCATTGATATTTGCATTGATTTGGCTTCTTCACAAAGCGAAGCCCCACAGTTTTTTGTATTAAGGTTTGGGATTTAAACAGTGGTTCAGTAAATAACTCATCCCACAGTCATCAATGATGATTAAAATTGTGCAGTTTATCAGGGAAGGAAAGATGTTATTTTGAGTCATTTCCAGGAAATGGAATATCTTAGACTTCAGCCAGTTAGTAACACTTTGATGACCACCTAGCAACACCCTAGCAACCACATAGCGATGCCATGGCAACCATCCACAACACTCTAGCATAGTTGCTGCTGGATTTGCTTGTGCAAGTACCACTCTCATTTTCTTCAGAAATGTTAATCTAGTTTGGTAATGTAATTGTTTGAAGCTGTCAAGAAAAAACAGGTGTAAAATCGAACTTGTTGGCATCGTGGTCACACTGCCCCAACACCATCCATCACAAATACTGAAATGTGAACTGTAGAATGGCAGTTCTCCATGATTATGTGTGAATAGTCCCACAAATAGAAAGGCCCACAAATACTAAAGAATTTGAACGCCATTAAGCGTGTGTGCAGAGAGAATCCTTCCAGTGAATTCTGTTGGATCTTGACTCAGCTGTGAGTATATTGTGATGTAGTGCAGAGCTGGAAACTGTGAATTGTGGTAAGTCAAGGCCTACTGCGCTGAATGCCTTCTAAAAATCAGTCAAGTAGGGCAGCACAATGCTGCTTCTATCAAGGGCATTTCAAACATCGCTGGTGACTTTCAGCAAAACAGTTAGTTGCTCACGTCCAGCCCTGAACCCTCACAGATCATGATATCCTTCTGCTGATATCTAAAGCTATGAAGGCTTTCTTTTATCATTTGAATCTTCTGAAAAACAGCAGTATATTCACTAAAGCAGGTGTTTTATAATTCATTTATCAGATTTTTTTACATAGACATCAGGAACAGTGAGAGGTTGTGGTTTATTGGGGTTGTTCTGAATGGTCAGTGTTTAGACTTACTGACTTGCAAAAATATTCACAACCCAGCAAGAGTTCAAATACTGCAGCCAGCACACTTTACAGTGTCCTGACACATACTGATACTCAGACGACAGAGAGAGAAAGAGAGAGAGAGGTGGAGCAATATAAACGTTGAACGCTACAATGGAAAATTTCTGCCTCTTGCATTGTGTATATTTACGCTTCTGTTAGCGCAGGTTCGAAAAAATAACCAAACAGGGGCATGTAATAATCCACAGATCGATAAAGGTGCCAACCATTGTCTTTGTCAGCGCATGCTTTTCATTTCCTGTTCAGAAGGCGAACTTCCTGTCTCTGCCCCATCTTCAGGTGTGACTTTCCTATCTTGCATGATTCAAAATAACCCTGTTTTCTTTCCTCTGTGTGGTTTCTCAAGTGGTTTTTAACCCCATCAGGGGAATTTATCTTCATGTACATGTTCACCTCACACATTTCCAATCAAATCACCTTTACTCAGAATTAGAAATCAAGAGGAGCTTCTGTTTAACTCAGACTGCTTTCATTTTTAAAAATACTGTGACCAAATGATTTTCATCTGTTAATTTCTCCTGCATTCTTTCATCATATCAAACCACTCAACAGTTTCCTGTCTCACAGGAAATGACTGTGTGTAGTTAAAGATTCTCATTGTTGTCTTGTAATAAATAGTTCTTTAATCAGACAGTAGTTTCTGTTTAGGTGTGGGTGCTTCCTCAGAAGTATGAAATGAATCATAATAAGAAATGAAAAAAGATCATTTGAATCAGAGTAAGAGCTTGAAAATACAATTCTGATTTAATACGATTTGCAGCTACAGTGTTATTTGACTTTATACAGTCATGCCCAATCGTGTTCACCTCACACAACAATCACCTTTGACCTCTGTATTGACAAACAGTTTTCTGGTTGCACATGGAAAGTATTAAAGTTGAACCTGTGAGAGAGAGATATATAGAGAGAGAGAGGGAGAGAGAGAGGCATGTGCTGGGAATGTGAATTCTTTCTGAATGTGTGTTTGCAGATCATGTGTGTGTCTGGATGTCTGTTTGGTGAGTCAGTTTATCTGCTGGAGAGGAAGAATTCAGATGTTATGAAGCAGCCAGCAGCTACATATATCATTTCAATCCAGTCAGCTCTGGCTTTACCTGACTCTGTTCTTCATAATATATCGAGAGCTTAGAGAGAGTGTAAAACAACATCCCGTTAAATTTACGGTAAAAAACTGTCAGTTGTGTTAAAACACAATGATGGCATTTCAGAATTGAATTTTTGTGCATGTATATTGTAAAGTTCAGACCCATTTATACACAATAAACAGATATTTTGTTAACAAAACACAAAGTTGTATCCACCACACTATTAAAGATGAATCACATCAGAGGCATCACAAAATAACTTTTTTTTGTTTCTCATCGTCAATTTTAAGAAGACACCATATTTGGTAAAGCAACTTGCCTTCTTTAATTGTAGCATTTCTGCATTTTGTTTCTGCATTTGTTGAAATAATGACTGTTCAACAGTGCATCAGTTTTTCACAAACACACACTGTGTGCATGCTCACACGTGTCGGCTTGTTTGCACACACACAGACACACCCACTCAGAGGAAACCGTGTCAACTAGGAGGATGCAAAACTCGCCCCATTTTCAAAACTTCAGTGAGAGCAGTCGGCCATTTTAACAGTCTGCTAATAGATTTCCATTTTTTATGCTGAGAGAGAGAGAGAGTGTTTCAGTGGAAAGTATGATCTTTTTTTGCAGTGTGACTAAACTGTTACTGCCACTTTCATCACTTGTAACACTGAAAACAACCTTTCAGAAAAATTTGAGTATGAAAAAGTGGAAAGGAAAAGGACAGAACTAATCTGAAGGCAGCCAAGACATATTTTCCCCATGTGTGAATGAACTGATCAATTTAAAGAAATGGGGAAAGAGAAAGTGTGTGTGTGTGTGTGTCTGTGTGTGTCTGTGTCTGCTTGTTAATATAAACCAGTTGAACTGTTGTCTTGGTCTTCAGCTGCATATCTTATCATATGTTTATCACCAGTTAAAGACCATGTGTCTATTAAACATGGTACCTGCCATACTGGAGTTCCTGTTTATATCCTAAATGAATTGTAAACCAGTAACATTTGCACTGTGTGGTAGTAAGATATAAATGATATTAGGTTTTTTTGCTGTTTAATGGGACGCGTACACCACCCTGCTGTCTAGACAGAAGTTGTTTTTTAACAGTTCATTTTTGTGCAGTTTGTTGATACAATGTCAACAGTGTTTTTTTACATTCAAGCCATTTTTAGTATAATTATCTGCGCTTAAGAAACAATAAAACTGAAACAGTGGTGAATGCTAAAGCTATATGCATAATACATGTACTGTTGTGTGGTTATGTAGAAATGTAGTTTTTGTGTTGCTCACAAAAACTAGAACTTGTAACAAAGATGTTGGAGCCATGGCTTGGTGGTTAGCTTATGAGTTCTGGTTCTGAATGTTGAGCTATGGTTCTTGTCTGGCTGGCAACATGTCTCTGTAATGTTTTCCCAATCTCATCCAAGATATTTACATTTCTGTGTCTCTTTCTCTCTACTATTATCTTTAATAAGAGGCAAAAAGTTTCTCAAGAAGTGACTTACGTGGAAAACAGGGTGAACAACAGAAAGATTGAAACTTTTTCTGTTTTGCACTTTAGCACAAAAAGGTTGAATAATAATTTCTTTATTATTATAATTATTGGGCTGTGAGGAGTCGTTTTCCAGCAGTTTTGTAAAGTTATAACTATAATATGCCATATAACTTAAATATGGCATAAATGCAATACAATATTTCTCACAGGATAATGAATTAGATCACAGATTCCACATTTTATTGCCCTGCAGAACAATGTTGTGTAGTTTAGAGAGCATTTAAATTCCTGTGAGTGTGAGAGTTTGTTAGTATTAGTAGCAGTGAAATAATTTGCCAATCTGTGATGAATTTAGTAAAGTGTGTGTGTGTGTGTGTGAGTGTGTGTGTGTGTGTGTGTGTGTGTGTGTGTGTG
>JAZGTK010000565.1:0-52575 GCA_036877625.1 Ambastaia sidthimunki
AGTGTATTGGGAGTGTATGGAAGGGTTATTTATTTACTGAAAGGGCATTCAGAAAGTACTCAGACAGTAATGACACTTACAGTGTGTAACACCTGCCAGGGTTTGGTAGAAGGTGGGCGTGTCACTGTCGTCGGTTAAGGTGACGCACACACCTCCCGACAGCAGCCAGCGGGAGAACGTGAAAGCCTCTTTATTCTGCAGCAGCCAGCTCTTAAACTTCTCATAATTCACCTTCTCTCCCTGTACAGAACGAGACAGAACACATACTACAAATAAAGACCAGAGCAAGTTCTGATGAACCCGCAACCAACTTAAAAAGTAGAAACAGATGTGTAGAAATGAGAAGTCGGACTATGTGTTACTTACTTCTTCTGTTTATTGAATGGACACTTTCTAATTAAATGCGATTTAAAGTTTGTATTAAATGTGAACTGAATCTGTATTAAATGTGAACTGAAGTCTGAATTAAATGTGAACTGAAAGTTTATTAAATGTGAAATGAAGTCTGCTGTGTGCAGATATATTTGTGTAAATGGGCTGGGTAAGGAGATAAGCGTCTTATAGCCACAGCTAAAGGATAACCAACGAAAAAAACTGCACTAAGTGATTTTCTCCTAAATCAAGAAATGAGGCTGCAGCAGAGAGTGCAACTCCTGGAGCTAATAAGGAAATGGAGGGAGTTGTGTCAAAGCTGTATTAAAGTGACCTTGTTGGTTGCAACATTTGTACTGTCACCTTTAAAGCTTATTATTTGTAACACATTTATTCATTTTATCCAAAGCGACTTACAGGGAATTCAATGTATACATATATATATTTTTTTTAATCAGTACTTACATTCCCTGGGATCGAACCCACAACCTTTGCGCTGCTAATGCAATGCTCTACCAGTTGAGCTACAGGAAGGCTAATACATAGGAAGCTCTCAGCAGTAAATATAAGTTAAAATGGTCCCAAAGATATTGTACGTACAGATGTTCTAGTGTGTGTTAACAGGCACGACAAAGATTGGATTACAAAGGCCTGTAATGCTTTTATCGGTGAGTGAATGGCAGGAAATGGAACGGAAGTTCTTGAAGGAAAAGGTTTCCACTTTGCGTTACTAAGGTAAACTTGCCATAGTTAAAGAAACAACAATAAAAGGTACTTTAGGTTTCGCAGTTTATAAATTTGCCGAGATGTGCAAATGCTAAAAATGTTTTCTGATTGTATAACCCTCCTGGTTATTGACTAAAATGCTGATGAACTTCTTTCTTTGGCCTGGTGTTTAGTATGAGAAGTCACCTTTTGTTAGGCATTATTAACAGGCAGAGACTGTTGTAAATCACGCAGGTGAGTCGTCCTGCACTGACCTCAGAGAAGCACTTTCTAAGAGAAGGCGGGACTTCCCCGTCCACTGAACGCAGCATGTTCTCCACATCTTCCCGGACCACGTAGGTGCCCGAATCACTAGCAAACAAGCTGAAGATGTCTGTGGATACAGAGGTACAGAGGACAAGACGGTTAATTCACCTACACACACACACACACAAACACACACTCCTTATCAAGTCTCACAGGCATGTGTCTCGCACCCTCACATCAATCATGGCTGTCATAGACAGAGTGTGATGCATCAGTACAGACAGAAAATCCATTGGGATTATCCAATGGGGAACTTGAGGTGACTGGAGATACCAGAGTGTGTATGCGGCTAGAAGTACGACTTGATCTTAGGCAAACAGCACAAACCAAAGTTAAATTATGATACATGATTGAATGTGCTGAGCCTAAGGTGCTTGTTTACAAGATACTGTTTTGGACCATGTTACAAACAGAAAACACACATGTAAGGCTAGAAAGAACCGTAAATAAGAGCAATTACTCTGTAAGAACAGTGCAGAAAAATGATGAAACAGAGGTAGAGGATTTAAAAGCAGGGTAGGTGATTTTTTCCAGAAATATTTGTTGTTATGCTGGTCTCTTCATGATAGCAATCACTAACTAAAATAGTCTGAATAGACTTATATAAATATATATCTTCTGTGGAAGATGCAGGACCATAAACTGTTCGTCCAATCATTGCATTCGGTCCAAATCGAACGATAGGATGTCCTAATTGCTTGTCAAATTATGTATGCATTTCATGTGTATTGGAGGAGGCATGGCTTTGAAGAGCACTATTAAGGGAAGGTGAGATCTTATACTTTCAAAGCTAGCTTGCTATTACTAGCCTCTCCGAAATTGCCTACCCTATTTTAAGTGTGCAAGGTAAATGTAATATAAAAAGCTGAGTGGGCAGCTGTTTCAGCAGCAGATGTGTGTACTGTAGTCAAAGCCCCTGAGTAGTACACCTACATTTGGCTTTCTCTTCATCACGTCCTCTTGTTAATAAGACCAGCCCGACGATCAGGTAGTTGAAATGCAGCCCTTTAGATGTGCCACCAAAAGAATGATAGATCACCTACAACAGATGAGAGAAAAAAATGATGCTCAATAAATCTGACTAAATGCACATAACTGATCAGTATTGTGTATATGACATTGTCTTCAAAAGAACACAGGAAATATTGCTGATCATGCTTAAGTACAATGCATCAAATGACAATGACTTTTTAATTTAATATATAATAATTACATGGTTTTGTGCAATACTTGGTTTTAATTTGACTGCTTTGCTGTCAAATATTTTTGTATAGCCTTTTTAGAATGCCTCTGTTATTGACCGTTGTCCATGGCAACCACTCACCTATGCTATGCTTGTAGCCCCCCACGTCTCCTCACAAAATAAAATTATTTCTCACTTTACAGCTCTTAATTAGTAAGCCACAGTGTTATAAGAGGGTCTGCTTTGCTTTGGGGGGCTGATCACGCAGTCAGGGGTTATTTTATGATAATCACTAGTTGACTATATGATATTCCTTAGATAATACTGAATATATTACAATGTATTATGTAGCAACTTAATCCTAATGCAATCAGTCTATGCCAATATACATTGCAAAGTTAGGCAAAAAACAACACATTTTCTTTTTTTCAAATACAGGCTTTTGTAGAACCAACAATGTATGGTTTGGATCCAAACTTTAGTGAAACACAAATCATTATATTTCACCGAAGTTACACAACAAAGAAAGTCATTATTTCCCAGCAGTACACTATCCCTAAATCTACTGGTGTTCAGTGTTAAAGGAAGACAGCCTGATGTTAGCTGTTATCTCAGAGCTTTGATTTCCACTGAGATTCAGGGAAACATCTAACTCTTAAATGATAATGCTCCTCAGATACATACCACTCTATAAATCAGCTGACAATGTTTGGTTTAAACACAGGCATTTAGTTAATTTTTACCCACACTGCCAGACTGCATATACTGCAACACATTACATGTACATATAATGCAATATAATGCAACATATATTTGCAGGAGGTTCATATTTGAAGCAAAGGTTAAAACACTTTTGCCTCTCAGCTTATGATCAGTCTATTCCACAGAAACATCTAACATAGACATAATTCGCTTCCAAGTTTGACGAGACACCACGTCTTACCCATAACATCACATACAGGCTAACTACAGTCTTCACACATCCAAACCTTTGCAGTCTAGCATTTTGAAGTGTACAAAACAAACATTTATTATGAAAAGAGAAAAAGGAGAGGAACACCATGTTCAGTGAAATTCAGTGAAGTCAGGGGTTGTACCGAGTAAAATCCCTCAGCAGGGAGCTTCAGTGTGTTGAGAGTGGTTTCTCCACACAGTGACACTGATGGATCTCCTGCCCTGTGGTGCCAGGCTTGTTCTTAAAGAATACTGAGGAACTGGTGCAGTATGAACATGGACAACTGGACAAGTTCAGCAAGTTCATTTTGACTGACAGGTTGGAATAAAGCTTGACCGGTGAGCAGTTTATTATTAACTGATGCACACTTGACATTTACTAAATGCAGTATTTTGCAAGATTTCTTAAAAAAAGGGCTTTAACACTAACACAAACACACCTGCAATTTCCAAGTAGCTCTGAAGATCTTAGAAGAATATAAGACATTATAAGATTAGCCATTTCAGATGTCTTTGATAAGGTTTGAAGCTAAACTTTGCAGGACACTGGACTGGACACCTCTTAATTTTTGCCCTCTATTTATAAATACACTATCCAGTCATTCAGTGAAATATCACCTCTTAAAGAGACAGTGAGACTCATCCCAATTGTGTTGCTCAAGTTAATAAAAATTACTGACCAACTGGTCAGTTGCATTTTGTACTTGCCAAAACACTTTCTGCTGGCAAGTTAGAATGAAGTTAAGGTCTAGTTAATGAACACTGCATTGTCATCCATCTCCACAGTCCTTTAAGGAGTTGTCTGTGTACAGCTGGCTGCAGTTTTGGCCAGAGGGGATATCACAGCTTTAGTTGGGGCTTGGAGGAGCTGTCAGTACTCGACTGAAATGCACAATTTACCATAATGTTGCAATGAGCACACAGAGCTTTCAGGTTAACATATGGCCTATTTAGTTGATAGTTTTGAATTCTAAAGCTTTATCTAAAGTCTGTTCTGGGTGGATACTGGTATGTGTGCATCAATTCCTTCCTTATAGCCTGAATGAGCTTTTCAAACAGCTCATTGTGTCTCCAGCATTATAATAAATGTGTATTACTCAATACAGTGTACGTGACAGCTTATCATATACGCTTACAGCCTGATTTAAGTTCTGTGTGACAGAATGGAAGTACAATAAAGCACGTTGTTTAGAAACACAGATTGGTAGCCAGAAACAACAAACACAAAAATCATTGTTATTGAGTGTGACTCGAACTGCTTTCATGAATAATGTAACATGCTTCCGTAGCATGTAATCATTGTCCTTTGATGTCATACAAACACAGAGTGACTAAAGGTGGAGGTAATAATCAACCTCGGCATTACAGACGTTGACACATGTGCAGACGGGTGGTGGGAGGAAGAGATGGGGGAAGTGTTAAGGGATTTAATGAGGCTGGGTGCTAAAGATCAGAGCGAAGTGTTGGGTGGCTCTGAGCTGAATTCAGGGGAACTCATTTACTTATCATGCTGATGAAATGAACAGCTCTCATCAGAGGTTCCTCGGATGACAGATGCATAGCGAGATGTCACCTGCAGCCTGCGGGCTGTGGATTAATCACCCACGAGACCGCAGACACTCGCTACCTTAAGGTTGTTACAAATTATGAGTGAGCATGGGATGTTAAGTGAATGCTATGTTGACTTTGAACCTTAGTAAGAAACCGTGAAAACGTGACAATCTCAACTAGCTGCCTTTCTGTGCGATTTTTATTCAGAATAAAATTCAGAAATTTTATTATATTTTTTTGTTATGGCCACCAGATAGCAATTAATAAGTGGTCTAAATATATTATCTTCAGTAGAAAGTGCAGGGCCATAAAATGTTCATTCAATCATTGCATTAGATTCAATTCCACTTGCCTGTCAAACTGTGAATCTGCATGTGTTTTGAAGGCGTGGCCTAATCTTCTAATCTAATTGCCTACCCTAAGCGATGGTAGAAACAGAAGAATATGTGGATGCTGAGAAAGATGCTAGATGTCGAAGACACACTCGATAAAAGCATCACAAGCTGTCTGGCAAGAAGCGGAATTACTCTCGTAACAACACTGTGGGAAAAGTACTAAATAAACCCATAACTACACAATATCTCTCTTGCTTCCTGCGAAGGTTGTGTTATTTTCAGATGAAAGAATTCTTTTGAAAGAATTTTTTGGACTGAGCCATGACCATAAATTCATAACAATACCAGTTTAATTACTGTCGGTTTAAAGACTTCTTTTAATTGACACTAAAATGTCAAGGACACGTTGCCTCATCATTTTCGATAAACTGCTCTGAAATGACTAATAGAGTTTGCTGGCATTACTCACTACTGAAATAACTAAAACTGGTTGAGAGCCACACGAAACAAGGAGAACCAAAATAACTAGCCAAGTTGGCTGGCAAACAGTAGTTTCTATGACAACAAGTAAAATTACAAGTATTCAGCAGACAGGTTTGTGATGCAAGAAAAGGACTGTTTTAAATGTATTTAACAATGATATGCTTTATAGAAAGACACCTGACTACAAAACTACAGGAGGTGGGTAGAGGGTCACATGACATCACTGTTACAGATGCAGCCAAGTTATGGGAAGTCTTTAAATGTCAGAATCTAAGATGTGGACACATGTGTTATAATAAAGCCTTTTTGATCCCAATGGTATTTAAACTTACACAATGTAAATAACCTGTCAAATAAATATGAATTAAAATGCATATGACTATCATTGTTATTTAAGCTGTGGACAAACCACAATAATGTCTGTGGACAGTATGTAGCATAGAGGAATACAGCAGCCTTAATGCCTTTGGGAAACAGCCTGATGACTCAGAGACACAGAGCAAAAAATCAGTGGGAGGCTGGACGTGTATTTCTCAGAGAGAGATCATGATGCTGGGGGCTGTTTTGATGATGTTTAGAGTGGATTAAAGCTGGGCTCACCTCTGCAACCTTTGGTGGGACTCCATCGCCCAGTACTTCCTTGTAGAAGCACTGCTGGGTCATATAGGCAGACAGGCCACTGGTCCTCTTGAAGGCATCTCGCAGACGTTTGAGCTCCACATCGGTGACTGTGAACAAAGAAAAGATTGGTGAAAAAGCTGTTCAAAATATGAGAAGGTTATCAATAAAGTCTCAAGGCCTGTTTGCTTCAAGTCCGACGCAACCAAGGCTGTTCACACTTCTGCAGAATACTGTCTATTATCAGTAATATTTACAGTGTAACATCAGTGTATCAGAGCACATCCATTAATTAGTGTCAATGGATCTCCAGGAACTGTCATGTGTGCTTGAGGGTTTGTAGTCCAGCAATGTCCATTCTATTCTTTTAGAAAAATAATTCTGAAAATATCCCATTTGCAGAGTCTTTGTGGTGTAATTGGGGTCTCTTGTCCCTAACCCTGTTATAGATGGGTCAGACAGAACAGTGCTGTGGTTTATGGCCTCCTGTAAGTGTCAGGGTTAAATACGGGCTGCAGGGGCAGTGATATTTAAAGCATGAATGTGTGTGTATGTGTGTGTGAGTGTGTGTGAGATGAAAGAGCATCAGCTATAGTCCCACTATGCCACCATAACGCAACATGCTCTGAGCTACATGAGAGAAATGCAATGGCAATGACTTTTAAAAAATTGTTCAGCAGTTAGAACTACCTTTCTCTAGCCCTGGGCTGTTCACACCAAACACAACCCAAGTTTTCATACATGGCAGGACAATAAAGCGATGCATCCCTATGAACCTATGAAACTCAGATTTAGAAATGTGATTTAATTACAGCTGTAATAAAGTGATTGAGGCACAAATGCCTCGTGCTCAAGGGGATGCAGGTTCGATTCTGGCCTGCATCATGTCACAATCCTACCCCCCAAACCCCCTCACACACACTCCCCAGGCTATTCCCTACTGCCCTATGCCTATATATAAAATCTTAAAAATATAAAGAGGTTATTAATAAATAATGAATGATTACAGTAAATATTCAGACTTTTTATAGCTTTTCGTTCGGATACTAAAAACATTTCCTAAAGGACTAATTTCTGGTATAAGACTGAACTGTGTACAAACACAACTTTATTAGGAAAGTACCACACAGGACTCGACAATAAGGACAGCCAGATGACCCAGCACCAATGTGAAAGAGTTTTGGATCAGTTGACAGCTGTTTTTTTCCCCCATCAGTCCAGTCCACTACAAAGCTAAAACATTGTGCTAAACAGTCCAGCAGAAAAAGCAATCTTTTATTGTGAAGCCTTAGCCAAATTTTAAAACCATCCCTCTCAGCATGCACTGATCATGTTTAAAATTGTGAGATTACACCCCCACAAGAAACACACATACTGCCACACTTTCCCACACCAAGTTCTCACTGTTCAGTCATCCATATTCAGTACAAATCCTCATATCTGTTCTATGTCTTCTCACCTGTGTTAATGGAATTTAGCCTATGCTTAATTCTGATTGGTCGGTTGGTGTCCAGAGTGGGGCATGTCAAACTGACGTGCCTTCCAATGATACAGAAAGTTGCTATTGACACTCCTCGGAAGATAAACTTTTTAAGGAATTATTTCAGGACAAAAGTGAGAGTTTGAGCCAGAACACTCAGAATAAAAACCTGTGAGGCTTGTGAGCAGCAGGTGGAGTTTCAAGGATCTAGAGAGCGAGAGGCTGTTGATGACTACAGATTACAAATAGATTAATAAAAGTTAGATATTAAATGGCTACACATGCAGGCCTTTCAGCGTTGTGCTTATAAAATCCTAGCTTAAGTTAACATTGCACATTTTTAGATCTGAATGAAAATAAAGCTTTTATGGGGTCTTGAATTTTGCATGCCCCTACCTCATGTTTCTTAGATCTCTACCTCATCTTAGATGGTAAAAAAGGAACAGAAACCACCAATTTACAGACTGCTTGATCTGACAGCACCACCTCAACAATTTATTTGTTTATAACCAAAACAAGAGAAATTGAAGTTCTGTCAAAGGCTGCATAATACCAGGAAGAAAAGGATATTTTGCACTGTTAAGATATGAAGACAGGAAACAGCCTGTGGATATTCATAGACGTGGCACAGTGTGGACCATAAAAGACCGCCTGAGAAAGCAGTTTAGAGCTCAGAGGATCATAAAAATTCCTCTTGACTAAAGGAAGGTACTTGATTTTCTTACAAAGCAGGAGAAAACCCTTAATCCCCAGATGACGTCCATTCTCCTAGGTCACAATCTATACAGAAGGGCAGTCTGCTGAGGATAAGCTGAGGTAGGTCAAAGAAGTCCTTTCTGTTCATGGTAATACAGAATGCACAGACATGGCTGTGGAGCAGACCAGTGGTCACAACCTTTCTAACTCAAGGGACGCCCCATTGTCAACAATAATATTGTTCCCCCAACAATAATACATTTTAGCGCTTGGTATAACTAGAAAGATCTATTTACATTTTCAGATTCACATTTATCCAAAGCGACTTTATGGTATAAATTCTTTTATCAGTTTTTGTTCCCCGGCATTCAAACCCACAACCTTTATGCTGCTAACACCCCCTTGGAAATTTCTTCTCAACGAGGGGGCCAAGGGCCACTGGGGGCCTCAAGAAACTTCCAAGGGGGCCTCAAGATGACTTTAATTAACACTGGAGTAGACCACCGCATCTGAGATGTTTCAGAGCTGACAGGTTGATGGAGATGCACTAATATAGCTCCACAGTTTCTGAAGACATTATATTTTTAAACACCTGGAAGGAGTGTGATTATTCTGTTTAATGTTTTGTAGAAGAACATCAAAAGCGAGTGACAATGTTCTAAATGTATAAACATAATTATGGCACCAGATGCTTCACAGTAGAAGTGATGACTGATTTAATCGGAGCTTAATGCAGCAGACATTTTCTGTGTATTCTGCACATTTACAGAAGATCTCCAGTTCTCAGGTCATCACTGGACAATTAACTGGGTAAAATCTGCCATTCTCAAATTGCTTTATTAGCAAATCCTAAGACCTCACAGGATATTATTCAGAATGAAAGCACAACAGTAAGGCTATTAAAACATCAAGCATCAATTAGATGAACAATTTCCTACTATTAAATCACTGAAAAACATCTCCAGAATAATTGTACTGGCTGATCAGTCCCAGGGTACAAGGAAAGGGGATAAAGAACTAAATTATTTTTTACAAAAGCCTTAATCTCAAAGTCAAAAATATCAGAAACACCTTCACAGTGAGCGAGCAGGTCTCCTTCCTTTCAAAGGCTGATTAAAAGTTTCATTTCTATGAGCCACAGAACTAAGAAGAGTAACCTAAATTCTCCAATATTCTCCAATAACATTGTCTACCTACTCTATCCATGTTTATTTACATTCTTCTCCAAAATAGTACTCAATAAAAACAACAATGAATATAGAAGCCTTCAACTAATATGGAGAAACAGATTCGGTGGCGTTCCTATTACCATAATGAAAAACAGGGAAATGTGAATATCTTCTTGCTCTGGGGAATTCAGTGACAGATCTACTCTTTGAAATTGCACAGCGGCGAACTGCAAGAGCATTCACAAGCTTTTTGATTTCCCCTTCCCCACGTCCAGCCACTCTGCTTCCCCTCACAAAGAGAGAGAGAGAGACACAGAGAGAGCGAGAGAGAGCGAAAGGGAGAAAGAGAGCGAAAGAGAGAAAGAGAGCTATAACACTCCCAGTTGAGGAATTCTGATGGAATTCTGCAGGATACACTGTATCATACCGTAAAACTAATTTCAGTGCTACTACCTAGAAACATGACCTACTTTAAGTTCCCAGTAGTTCCTCCAATGTGGGTCTATGGGTATAGGCAAGCTTTCATTGTAGACAGAGCTCTCCAAAGACAGCCTGAGAACAAATAAGACCACTCTGACCCTTGCAGGTAAGCAGCATAAATAAACATGAATTCCTATAGATGAGACCTAATTATCTCGGCTGGATTCGATGGCCTGTAACCTCAGAGGACCCTCGCTCGGTCGGGTTGACAGTCGTGTGTTAAGATCCACCGACTGGGAGACGGTGTTGTCAGCTGGCTACAGATAACAGGCTGAGACACTAGAAGCCCCTTCATAATACAGAACAGTATTGTATGCGCAGCCCTGAGAAATAAAACATTGAGAAACCCTTCAAAGATAAGCACTGGAGTGTAACCACATACAACAGAACCTGGAGTAATTTAATGGATGTATCTTTACCTCTTCCAGAATGTCACAGCTGATCTCAAAATAGCCACACAATGATGTATTTAAAGAAAAAGTCAAAAACAAAACCGGTCATAGTTTAATGCTTCATAATTTATACTCTTTTGCTGACACTTCTGAGTGATTTATTAAAGGAATTATAAATGCAAATCATAAAGAACTGCCATTATATCAAACCCATCCCACCCATATTTATTAAATTGTATCTTTGTGTGATCTGAAGAAGAAATAAATGGATAGTTCACTCAAAAATGAAAATTATAGATCAATTACTCGCCCTCATGTCATTCTAAAGCGGTATGACTTTTTTGCTTGTGAAAAACACAAAAAACGTATTTTGAAGTACATGGGTAACCAAAGGAACTGTGGCACAAAACCACAGAGACATTTCTCAAAATATCTTCTTTTTGTGTTCCACAGAAGCAATAAAGTAATACAGGTTTGGAATGACATGAAGGTGAATTATTTCATTGAGAATAATGACTACATTGCAATTAAGAACAATCTATAAAAAAACAATTAAACACTAACGTAAATGCCATTTCTTCTTAACACTGTGTTACTGTGGTGATGTGATGTCAGTAACAATGGCAATTGGACATAATGGCACATAAAGCTGCAATATATGTGCTATCACAGTGTGGGTGCATCTGGAACAATTAGGGTAATTCTACCTCTCCTGACGGGCTCATGGCCAGCTATCTCCCCATGCCCACCAACACATATACACACATACACAAACACCAAGACACACTCACAAACCACTGTTGTTGAGAGCAAAAGGAGGAAAACACACAATGTTTTTACTCTTTAACACAATCCAGTGACTAACACCCTCATTGGTCAATGATATCTGTAAGATACATACCTTAAAGCTGCAGTCCGTAATATTTTTGATATTGGTAATATTTTTCGTAATATTTTTACATAATAGATCAATGTTCAAAACAGTCTCTGTACCTTACTCCAAATCGCAACAGTAAGTTTCTAATAATGATTTCGATTTTGTGCCGCTGTGTGTCCAACTGTATTTGACGGCAACATACGTAAGGGAAATTTAAGTAAGCTGCAATTTTATGTTTCAAACAGAGATGGCGACAAAGAGGCAGAAATTCTTATATCTGTTATACATTGGGCCAAAATGTAAATCTGGCCTGTGGTTTCCGGGTAAGAAAAACAAAAATGCAAATAACGCTTATGCAAATCAACAGCTAAATTCTGCTTATTCATCAAGGTGGGGAAAGATAAACATTGCTGACATGCTCTGTCTCAGGTGCCTGTATCTGCTCCCAGCCACCTCTAATCAGATCATGACACACACATAAACAAACCTCCATCATGGTCTGTCAGCCTGTTTACTACCATCAGTCTACAGCGCTACCCAGACTTTACTTTCACAAATGTAAATTGGTTATCATCAACATACAGACACCTGAAACCCAACCTGTGGTCAGGAAGCGGTTACACCTACAGGTGATGTGACTGCTAGAAAAATTCAGGTGGACTATAATACATACTGGATCCAATTATATACATCCAACCAAAGCACCCACAAGCATGACACTCAAAATATATCTTCTCTCACACAATCTTCCACAAAAACCAGATGTACAGTTTTGGTACTGAGAAAGCAAAGCCAATGTATCTTGAAATGGTTTCACCACGTCAGGGATGAATTTTAACAATGTCATTTTGCAGTGTGACAGCGCAACGAGTCCAACTAGTGTAAAATAAAGTGCAAAGATAAAGGCAGCTGACGGGAACTGTCATAAACCTGACATGTCAGTGGCCCTTTATCTCCACATGTGATCACAAAAACGGTACTTTAACTAGTTCTTAACCATTCATGAACTACACACCTGCACCGGTGGGTAAAAATCTTATTTGAATGTAAAGGGTTTGAAAATACACTGGTCAGTACTAAGTGAGAGAAACAGATTTCTATATGTCAATATGTCAAGTATAGCACTTCCACTTGCTTAGGAAGACACAGCTGATAAACTGCGATCTATGGATGGGTGCATAAATAACGGGGTGTTGACAGATTAGTGAAATCTGTTTATCACACTGGATGGTGTGTTGCTGCACCACCCAGATTAGTTACACTTCCAGTCGGCTCTTCGTTAGACGTTAACTGGGTCTGAAAACTGAGTGAGCTGCCTAGTTAGACACTTTTATGTCATTATAGGCGCGTGCGGGGTCTCGAGACGTCAACGATGCCAAGAAAACCTGCGCTAGAAGACAGACAACTGACCAAAACATTACAGCGAAATACATCAATAACACAAAGACAAGTCCAAGCAGCCCCACCTTCGTGCCCCCAAGCCCTTTACTACCGCTAATTCAGCGAGCGGACGCATAACATCTCTGTGAAATGACAGGTTGGATCTTGTTAGCTGACAGGAAGAGTTAATATGCGGGCTTAACTAGCTGACTATAGCGGCTAACGCTAGCTTAGCGCAGCCGCGGATCTGACCGACCGCCGATAATCGCTAAATCTCAAAGCTCTTACCTCTTTTAACGGCCTCGTCATACGAAAGGAAGCCTATCCGTGACTCTTTGGCGCCCATGGTGCCCTCATTTCATGGCAACGGCTAGAAATGTGAACAGTGACCGGTGCYTGTTGCCTTGTTTTCCGTTGTTTTTTAGTCTTCCTATCAAGTCAAGCGGCGGAGTTTTGCGTTATCAACGAGTGACGCGTCTCAGCGCCGACGCCTCCATACTGGGTCACGTGACTTCTGTCTAATCAGGGCGCTGGGGGCGTAATCGCGTCTGTTTAACGCAGCGTTGAAGCCTTTTGACTCTAGCGGAGCTGTCATGCAGTTAAATGTTATTTCTGAACTGCATCCTAAATTATAGTGTGATGGCAAGGTGTCAGTTTAAGTAGCTGAATTATAAATCATTTAAAGAATAGATTTGGGGCTTTACTATCATTTTGACCGCAACAATTTAAAGAAGAACGTTTTAAATGTGTGTTTATATTGTATGGTACCATGTGGATGTGTGGAATTTGCGTTAAATCGAATTGAATCTAACTGATGTAACGCTTTTAAACGCTTAATATTTGGCGCCCTCATATGGCCTATGGGGTCTTTTGCAACGCAAATGTCGCGCGTAAACTTTGGGTAGAGATAAATTGTGTAGCTGCTGGGTGGCTTTTGTTGTGAAATAAAGTCCACTGTTTCTGTTTTTTTCTGCAGATGTGGTAAAAAGGAAGATAAGAACAAGTTTTAGACATTGATTGAGTTTTGGGTTTCAGATTGAATAGATGTGTTAAACAGGTAAAAGTGAATTTGTCTTTTATGAGGCTTCTGCTTTAAAAAGCAGCTGCAAAAATATTTCATCTCAGTTATTTAGAATGTTAAATGTGGCTTTCTCATAAGATGAGATTGCAGGGCTACTTTGAAAAGTAGATATATTTTAATTTATTTATACCATTGCACAATACTTTAATCTTATTTCACTGTACATGTTACATTGCTTTTGGTGTTTACTTGAATTAGCAATACTGTATATTTAATTTCATTTTAGGTTTGTTTGGAACAGCAGCAAATATATGGGGATTAAGTGTTTGTTGTAACGTTTTTTAAGAGATTTTCATTAATGTTATTTAGTGATTCATGATATATAAATGGTTTAAAAAATTTAAGATGATAAAGGTATTACATGAACAACTGGAATGTTTTTATATTAATAATATACTTCATATAAAAATGTTTAGCCATGTTTAAAATGCTGTGCAAGATTTTACAAATGGCATCTTTGACCTTAGACTATAATTATGACTCTACAGTAAAAAAAACATCTTCCAAAGGTACATATGTTGAATACAGTCTTTTATTCTCAATGTTTTTGATCAGCCATCAATTCACTCATACAAGTTTGTTTTTGCTGGGCCACATTCATTCAGGTCACAGATTTTATATCACACTGATTTCAGAACCAGATAAAAGAAAAAACGTAAAAAATAAAGCAATTTAATACTTAGAAAGTAATATTGCTCATTAAAGTCTATATGACAGCTCTATAATGTTTTTTTGTGAGTTAAAATTAGTTACAGATTTTCACAATAGTGGATACAATTGAGTTTAATAATGATTTGATGGTTACAGATGTACACTGTACAGCAGACTTTTCTGAGGTGTGAGTTACATACAGCCAATGAATAAACCCTACTTGTATCCAAGCAGTGGCTCGCTGTGGCACAGGTTACTGAGGTTACCCTTACAGGTTTCCATAGTAACAGTCAGTATTAATGTTCTAGTGTGTTTCAAATGGAAAGGTATTTAAAGCAAAATCAGAGCTCACTTTCACTTCTGGGTTTTGTTTGTACAATTCATAAAGTCCCTATCAGGGTTCCACTGTGATGCAAGATCAGGTTGGGAAATCAGAAACAGCACTTTGGCTAAATCACAACCTACCCCAAAGTGACAGCATACACACATTGCAGAAATGAATGTCTGAGTACTTCATTAAGGTCAATAGCTTTGTTGAAAAAGGCCCCTCTGTATCAGTTATAATTCTCTCATGCAGTGAGCTTTCTTCATTGTTAGCAGTCCCTTTTTAAACAGTAACTACACTCTCCAATACTTAGCAAACCTTTTGAAAAAACGCAGGGTTTTTAGTGACATCCCACATTCAACCCAAGCCAACATTGTCTGTGTGATTTAAGATATTCTATCACCAGGATTATCTTTAATGTCAGAGGATGTTATTAATTCGTTTCTGTGATCAGTTTGACACTTCTTATTTCGGTTTATGTCACAATGAGGTTCACTGGGGCGATAACAATTGTAGCTATACATCTATATTTACGTACATGTAATTACTTTACCATCCAAAGAAAGTCATGTGACCCAAAAGCACCTTTGCTGTTGAATTGCCACTTAAGGTTGATGTATGAGCCCTTAAATCAACATTCAGAAACGATCAGACCTACATTGAAAAATTCATTCAGTACAAACTATGCTCTTAAACTTATATTCTATTTCCTGTGATACGAGAACTCCACTAATTGTCCATTTACTGCATTCAGTCAATTGAAATGCACTTACAAAGTTTTCAAGATCACAGTTTATTCGTTACAATATGTGTTTATCTCTCTGACCAAGGCAAATTCCAACTTCAGTTACTTGATTCCCCTGCTATCTCTAGTACGGTAGAGAGAACAACAGAAATCAAATTCTTCAACATCAAATCTACACGTAACAATGCAGAGACATCTAAAGAGTGAAAGTGGCTGAATTTTTGAAGTCTAGGTGATCTGTTGCTCGGTTGCAAGTTCAGATGGTGTTAGCTGAAGCAGTGCAGTGTTGGAAAGCCACAGGTGGAGGTCTGGTTATAGCAAGGCTGACAAAGTAGATCCCCACCAACTGAGAGTCCATTAAAACTAAGGCTGGGACTTCAGCTTGAGCTGCAAGACATTAACATTACATACTAAATTGTGATCCGTAACAGCACCGGGCCTGCAGCAAAGCTCTGTTCCTGCAGATGCAAAAACAATGAGTTCTACATAAAGTGTGGAACCTCTGGACAACACTTTGGATATCTAAATGTGAGCCTGTATTTTTGAATCCTGTGACTAAATCAGCTTGAAACTTGTACAAAATGTTTTTCTTCTTTAATTAGAGCAAAGTCATTGTTATGTACTTGTGTGGATTCTTATCAGAAAGGCAGTGAAATAAGTTTGGAGACAAGCTCATCCTCACTGTAGTATTACGTGGCCAGAAACGCTGGCCACTACACAAACACGTGTTGAATTACACCCCTTGCGCACAATCCCCACAATCCTCTCTGTTTTCCCTGCAGGGGAGCGTTTACACAAAGACAGGTGCTGTGCTCAGCGTATTCCTGTGTCCAGTCAGCTGGCAGCGAGCCAGGGGTGTTAATCACTGCCACCCGGGGCTGAGCTCTGAAAGTAACCTGGTCCCATATGTACCCTCACCCCAGCTTATTACGCGTGTATGCGAATGCGTGTTATGTAATAAACCTTCACTCTAAAGCCAGCTTTACATACTTGCCCCGCCCACTCTATTCATTTGTTATGGCATAAGACATTAGTTATGGTCTCACACTTATTATTAACAGAAGTCATTTTGGCTTATCCATTTGCAATGTTACACCTACAAGTTTTAGCATACCTTGCATATAAATTATTGGCAGTTTAAAATAAGCTATGTCAGTACTAAAGGAATACAAAAACCAGAAGAACTTAAAACATGGTATCTAGAGGAATAGTAAACCCACTGGTCCATAGATTCCACACATGACATGAATTATTAAAAAAAAACAAAAGCAAAAAAAACATAATGGTCCATCATGTAACATGGCTGGTCTTATTTTCCAGAGCACACAGGTAATCCTTAATGGACAGCTTTGCATTACATAAAGTCAAGCTCTAATCCTCAGGTTAATGGGGACACGCATGTCCACGGTTTCTTCACTCATTTTTAGGAACGACGGGGCTTCTCCCATCCAATCTCATTCAGTGGGTGCTGCTTCAAACATTTCCTCCACAAAACGCAGTAATAAACAAAGAAACTATTCCTGTAGTGTGGAGCACCTCTCCTTCAGATACAAAACAAATGCAAATAAAACTCCAAAAATCAAATCATGGTGAAACAAAAATCAAACTGCACTGAAGCTCTTTTTTAGGCCGCGCCTTTTTCTTATTTAGGTCTGCTTGAAGTCAAAGAAACAGTTTGTTTAAACAACTTTAACGAATCGTTGCTTATCCATCCATCAAATGAGTGATAGCATGGTTGGACACGTGCCATTGTTTTTGTCCCATTGTAAGGAAATCGAACAGGGGCAAGGAGAGCTGCTGGTAAAAGTGTCGGTCCAATCAGAGCTTGAGAAAGTCGAGGTGATCACAATCCCCGCCCCTTCTTGACTACATGTAAATAAATCACTATGAATGTGTAAAAATGAGGGTGTGTGTGCACATCAAGTTGGGAGGTGGTGGGCGTCCTGGACGTTAGCCCAAGCAGGGCCTTCCGGCTGTGTGACTCTGTGACAGCAGGAACGACTGAACCACCTGCTCTGTGGCCTGAGGGCTCGTGTTGACGTCCTCCAGCGCGTCTGCTACTGCAAACTGCCTGTCCCTTAAACGGTTCCAGTTGGACAGAATATTGTGGTACTCAAAGACCTTCTCATAGTTTCCAACAGAGTTGTACAGTTTTATGAGGCCTCTGTAGTCATACTCTAGTCCACTGTAACCCTCTCCGAACAGCTTCTTGCCTGTAGAAAATAAAGCACAGGACTTTTTATCTATACTGATTCCATACTAAACTACTGACAGAATAAGTGTGTTGGAGTGATTATATAATGGGGTCACTGTCAAAGCTACAAAGGTAGTATGTAATTACCCACAATGCATTACTAATCAATAAAAACACAGACAGAACACTAGTGCCTTACCAATGGCGATGGAGCGCAAGTAGAGGCGCTCGGCATCATCATACTGATTCATGTCATAGTTGTAAAGTGAGGCCAAGTGTCCCACTGACAAAGCCACCTCATAGTCCTCCTGCCCCAACAGCTGCTCCTTGATCTGAATGGCCTTGATGTGCATCTCCTCTGCCTCCTGCATTACAAATCACACCATGAAAGTTCGGTTAGCACAACACCGACCTCAAAAGCACTTTGTGTTGAGTTTGGCTTGCACAATAGATAAAACACATGGCTTAAGCAAGGATCAACTGGTGCCAAATTCTTTGTATTATAGGTATGGCAATCTTTTAATTGGTTTACTAAAGATAGCTCACTCAGAAATTACAGTTATGTCAAACTTTACTAGTTGAAACCCCATATTACTTTCTTCCGGGCAATAGAAATGAAGAACTTTTGTAGAAGGTTACTCTTCTCCAGCTACAATTAATGTGTACTGGAGCTTTTGTATAGCTTTAGAAGACTCTTGTCTTTAAAATTTCTCCTTTTGTGGTACGTGAAGAAAAATCACACAAAGTTGGAAGGCCATGAGAATAAGTTAATGACAATAGACTTTACACATTTTGTTGAACTCTCGATGAATAACTAACAACCTTGAATTTGCGCATGGATTGGTAGAGGCGGCCCAGATTGCCGTAGTGTTTTGCCGTCTGAACGTTAAACTCCCCAAAGGCTTTTTTGGCCAGCTGGAGGGAAGAGAGGTGCAGATCATGGGCCTCCTGCAGGAGACGTTCCTCAGTTTCCTTGTTATGGCAATCAATGGCGATCTCCTCCAGGATGAGTGCTAGAGAATTAATATCAAAAATTCAAATATTTAATCAAAAAGAACGCCAAAGGAACCAGATAAAAATGGTATCTTGAACCATCAAGGCCCATTTTTATGTTGTCCTTCCAGAAATGCAGCTGTGAATGAGGGAAGTTATGAAAGTGCTGGTCTCACCTTTCACCCTCTTGGATGAAGCCAGCAGCAGATGGTCTTCAGGGAGAATGTGAGTTATGATGTCTATGGCACGTTCTGCATGGAATCTACCAGCAAAATTCAAAGTATAACATGGGTACATGTTATTCAGTAAACACTTCCATGAAAAACAGAAGGAAATGAAAAACAGTTCTAACAAACGGCTTAACCGTGTTAAGGGTTAGGGCAACTACTGGGCATTATGCAATGTACTCGCATTTTTGAAAACCAACCACTCAGGGGACAAATAAAATGGTATAAAAGTTCATATTGGATTAGTTGCAATTCAAAATACTGCCCAGACTTAGAATGAATACACTAATGTGGCATCTCAAAGAAATGACTCATGGCACCAATTAAATGAATCATATTTTCACAGCGTGTCTTATATAAGGAATGTTTGTTTTCTAAGACGTTCACTCTTTAATAAAAACAGCTTTGTTATTTCGCCTATGACCTATTATGTATCGTTTACACACCCACGTGGCACAGATGTCATTATTGAAAAATTATTTTAACAGAAGTTTCACGATTCTTCTGTGAAAATCTAACAACAAAACAAGACCGAGATACTCACAGTGCGTTGTCAAATTTACCGGAGCTGTACTGATGGACGTAGGATGAGTACGCCAGGTCCTCATGAGCAGTGGCCACATGGATGTTCTTTCCTCCAAATACTGACTGCCGAATATCCAGAGCAATCTAATGGCAGAACATACCAATGACTAAATCACTGGAATCTTTCAATTAGGGAATGAATGCTTTAGGGAAGTATGGGAAGGGACCCACTGCTTAAGTAATACTTGGCTCACCTGGTAAATGGCCACCGACTGACAGATGTTATCCACATTTAAGAGATAAAACCCATAATCTAGTAGTGTATCGGAGTATTTTGGGTGCTTGTGTCCAAAATGTTCCCTGCAAATAAAATGTGGTAATGCATAAGCAATGTATCATTGTCAAACTGAAAGATTTCAACATCACCCCACACGATATCTTACCGTGCCAAAAACACTGCATGTTTTATCAACTGTTCAGCTTTCCTGAACTCCCGTTTAACAACACAAGCCTGCAGGGATCAATGAGGACATTTTAAAAGTCATTATTTAATGTGACTACGGATCAGACGTTTACACATTACAAACATGCATGACCTTTGAATAGAGCTTTGTACAGGCACTGATTTTCAGATTCAATTCAGTTTAGATTCACAAGCTCTTGATTTGATTTCAAATTCAATCTGACATCAATTAATTTCCGTTACAGTGTGAACAGGCCTGTTTCAATTGTCATTATTAATTCAATACTTAAAGTATCCATGCCTTTACCCAGCCCTAACTCTGACATTAACAAGACAATCACTAACCTTAGAGGCTTGTCTGAGAACATCAACTACCACTTTCACAGGTAAGCCAACTGTGATCTCCCTCATAGCCTCTATACACCACCTATATGCCTTAAAAACAAAAGCAACAAACATTATAGCTAAAGAACATTTATTCACATACACAAACAGTATTCTAACGTTGCATTAAGATACCAGGAACTTACTTCATCATAGTGGCTTTTGGCAAACAGCAGGGCACAAAGTTCTCCATACAGGGCAGCCTTGTTGGCCTGATGGCCGTGTTTGGCTAGTTTTTCCATGTAAGACTGGGCCAGTTTAAAGGTCTCTTCCCCCAGGTGGTATTTGCAGTTGCCATTACGCACATGAAGTAACCTGGTAAACAAAGTAACTAAGGTCTAAAAGTGTGGCTCCACAGTAGCAAGATAAGAGATATGGAAAGTATTTAACTAGAGGTTATGAAAAAAAGCATCTTAAGAATCAAGCTGACTACTCTTCATAGACCTCACCTCACGCAGCACTCCACCGCACGATACCAGTGAAGAACTTCATCGTGTAGAGTGCACAGCTGAAGACACGACAGGAAGACCTTCTCAGCATCTCCATACCAACCAGCGTCCGACAAGAAGCCACCTAAAACAAAAGCAGAGCATTATTACAGCTGTCAGCAAGTGAAACAGGTTTAAAARAGAAGATTCACACTTGCACACCTAATACGAATCCAAACTGTATAGCTTTTTCCTTCACATGGGCATCTGACTCTGCAATGTACGAACATCGACGACTGAAGGAGTTGGCCAGGACTGAAGCCACCTTCACACCGTGGTCCATCAGAGCCTGGAAGCAGTGGTGTAGGAGGTGCCTGTTGAAGAAATAAAAATAAGTCTCCATTAATGATCAGACTTCTAGGTCACAAACACATTCTTGTAGCTCAACTTGCAGAGCTCAGAAGTAAAAGTTTTATATATAGCTGCCCTGGCAATATTTTTTTTGGCACTGAAGCAAACATGCAGTATTTTGCGATTTTGTAAATAAAGTGCCAAAAGATTTCTTTCTAAAATAAATTTATATAAGTTATTTAAATTAAATCTTTAAAACAATATTAACTTTTTATTAATTAAATATGATATAAAACTCATGTCTTCCCGGTCTAGAATATGAATCCACATGTGAAGGTCTAAAGTCCACAAAATAAAATGATTAAATCATTAATGAGGCAGTGATGTATTTACACAGGAATAACATTTGCAGGTAATGTGTATCACACGCTTGAGCTTTCCATTTTGATAACAGTTACCTTCGGTGTTTATTTGTGATACATTGACTGACTGTCATAACAACAGCAAACACACAGGACCCCTGGGCTATATTTTAACTGTTAGCTGGACAAATGCTTTACATGGGAGGTGTTAAACGTTACTTGTTTTTAATAGCATCTCATAGCACGAGCGATGCTTCTTTGAACTGCTGCATCATGTTAAAAATAGATTACAATTGAGAAATTCTTTTTTCTCAATTTTGTAGCTCTGTGTTTTTGAATGCAAGAACTCATCCTTTTATTTCACTGAACTCCTGTCAATGGATGTCAGAGCTGAAACAAGGGGAACTGTGACACTCTTTTTAATCAGCCAATCAGACACAATTATCAGCAAATGCAGATCTCAGAATGGCAAAATGACAGCCTGGTGGATATATAAGTCTATGAAGTCAACCAAGTTTGTTCAGTACTGCCAATAAAGGCTGAAGTAACAGTGCAACTCGTGAGATTTGAATCATTAGTCAAGAATATACACACACACTCAATCTTACATCATACAAACACTCAATCAATACACATCATTGAGGTGCTATACACAATGCTAACAGTGAAACTGTCAAATACCTTTTGTCAGAGGCCCTGAGGACTTTTGCGAAGACCTCCAGTTCACAGAACTCCCCTCCCAGCTGGCAGAGCCGGCCTTGCTGGTAAAGCTGGAACATATGAAGTAATGTGAGCTTGCTGACCCCCATTGTACATGTGACACAACAAAGACAACTCAGGCTTTCCCTTGGGAGAAGCGCTAAGACCCAGAAAACCAAGAAAAGTAGACACGGCAGACGGAATGTACAATCAGGATGAGTTTGCACAAGACCGCAAGACCAGTATGTGTGCCAACCTCTTTGATTTTTCCATCTAAACATGTTGTTTGTTATAAGCTACATCTGGTATCAAACAGCAAATGTAAGCATGTGTTTTACTAAATGTGACTTCTGGCATGAATTTAAAGAACAACAAAAGACATAACATAATGATTAAACAATTATACTGTCTTACAGCGGAGCAATTTAACCCGAGTCTTTCATTTGTGATATTCACTATCATCCTGAAAAAAGGCAAAATCCCATGAGAATTTACATAAGTTTGATTAGATAAGTTTACAAACCATGCAGAGAAAAACCACAATCATGTCAATAACAATTCCTCTGTTACAGCTGTTTAAAGTCTTGTCAAACTCTGTTTGTTTTGTGATTTTGTGATCAGCTATGAATATAATGATTTAACTACATCTATTAAATGCTGTATCTAAGAATATTTAATTTGGGTTTTATCTATCTAGAAATGCAGATTTTCCTGACCTTGTCAAAAAGACTTTACAAACCTTCATCATTACTCATCACCCCTTGATAGTTTTGTATACAAAAGAGTGGGATTGGTCTAATCGCATTGACATAATTAATTGCCACTTTATATCTGAAAACGTGCATCAAATTAAAAATAAAGAGTTCAAGTTAAACAGGATGCACCAAGTGGCCTTAATTCGCTTTATTCATATTGCACTGACAACACAAAGCCAGCTATATTTTACTTTACATCAGATTAATGTCAGAAGTAACTGTGTTGTTTCATACATTCATGTGTTCATAGTGCACAACAGTGTACATTAATCTTTTTCCACGGGAGTAAAATAAATTAAACTATATAAAGCATAAATAAATATATATAAATGTCAACTGGTATAAACACATTAATTCGATGCAATTAACTATTTTGGTTTAAATACTGGCGTCATTAAATTACGCCCATTTTACAGTCAAAGGCAGTCAAAGGTAAATAAAGGGTGAAACAGTAACGTGTTCTTACAGTGTTTATGGTTAACTAGTCCTAAAAAGGTGGCTATATTTCAGCCCGGTTTACAGTAAAAGATAAGCTATAGGCTAGGATAACTAGTTCATATTGTCAACGCAGATCGATCACATTAATCTCAACGTGTCATATGGAAACACTAAGTCACCCTTAATACAGTAACCATGCTATTACGCTGTCATTAACATGCTTTATTAAACACCACAGCGAACTAGTTATCTAGCTCAAGACTTCAGCAATTTTCAGTCAGGCTGCTTCAATTTTTGTTAGCTGACCTGCTAGTAAAGAGTGTCAAATGCTTTAAACGTTCTTGTAATGTTCTGCATCGGTTTCGTTCCCTGTCTCTCTTACCTTGTAGTACACATCAAACTGTATGTTTTCAGGCAGAGAGCGTATGTCCCGTCGCGATCGGCCGTAGTTATCGACCACGGCTGAGATAGCGGTGTTGTACAGGGTCTCAGGGATCCATTCCAGCTCCACCGCGGCCATATTGTTTTCTTTCACTAAACCCGACCACAGCCCCCTCTCCCACTCCTACTTTCACCTCCCTCGCTACCTGATCGAGGTGAAACTCTTTACTCTGTCCTTCCTCATGCACCCCTGCAGCTGTAAGCGCTATTGGAGACCGAAACGGACTGTTATGATTGAGAACACAACCCTGAGGTTATGATCTCATGTTTAGAGCTCATCCCCGATAGAGATGCCCCGCCCCTTCTGTGACGCTGTAACAATGACGTAGCACTTGACTTGATCGAGTGTAGTTCAAAACCCCCAAAAGTTAAAAACATTAATTAATCATAACTAGTACTATTAATTACATTAATATACATTAATTAATACTAATTACAATTAGTTTATTATAATTTATACATTTATTATAATAATATAATAATAATACAATATAATATAATATAATATAATATAATATAATATAATATAATATAATATAATATAATATAATGCAAGTTGACGTTACGTCTTATAAAAGACTCTTAACCCAAATGCCAAGCAGAAAGTTGCTTTGTTGGTATCACCTACTGGCCAAAATCAATGTTGCACATTCTCAAAGTACAAAAAAAAACAATTCAAAAACTGACACACTGAAAGTAAACACCTATTTCAATAAATGATAAAAACCAAATAATATGTTATCTGCAAACTGGTTTCTTGTCCTTTAACCAAAATTACGAATTACTTCCCCTTACACAATTATGTTACGGTAGCACACAAACTATGATTAAAACAACACAATTACAAAATGTCACAACAAAATGGTAGTTAAATGTAATAAATAATGTAACAAATAATTGTTTAAACGCAGATGCTGTACAAATAGGACATAAATATGAACCAACATATTGTAATATTGTATACGAATGCAATAATTAAGCCACTAATGTAAGAATGTACTCGTGATAGCCACCAAAAACATTATTCAATCAAATTGATAATATTTATGTTTTATCCACTAATTGCAATGTGGCTTATCTCAGATCTCAGATCAGTAATGTAACCTGGCTTTACATTTTACTTGATGTTTGAACATGCCAATAGATCTCGTTGCTTTCTGAAGCCTGTAATTCTACAGTGTATCCAACAGGTGTCGCCGTTTCTCCTCCTCTGAACCATGAGAAGCATGAGGCCAACCTACCGCCTTTATCACTATATATTTACAACACAGCTTGCCTGCTCACGTTCAGCTGCGCCCATCCAGAGGATAGACCGAACAGAAACAATACCCTTCTCAGCGCAAAACTGGATATATCATAACGGTGAGTTCAGCCCATATGCACGTATACATCCATTTGTGTTGTAATTCCGTAAACAGGGTAACATCCAATAATTTTCAGGTGGTAAAATCCAGTGTCAGGGATGTGAGCATGGGTTTAACAGCAGTTTGCTGCTGGAATATAGAGGCGAAGAAAGGACCCTTATCAGACACTTACTCATGCTAACAGACCTGCTAACCGTAGCGCAGGATTGTTATATGAACTCTTTTTGGTTAGGTGACAGAATAATAGGTTAGATACACCCGATGTTTAAGTTTCACGCTAAAATACAGTGGCGATCTCGATTGAACAGTTTTATTCAATGTCCAGCTAATTGAAAGGCTTAGCGGCTGATCATGAGCTTTATCGTTGGGCTTTTCTGCTGTAGATGATAGACGACTTTCTTCTTGGTTAAATGACCGGACACATTTATATCAGATCATGATCTAACGTGTTTGTATTTTGCGTTAGTGTTCTCAGACTATTATGTCTGGCCTCTAATGCGATGATGTTACATTGCACAAAGCTGTGTTTTGTTACACTGTACACGATCAGGGTTATATTGCAACAATGTACAGTAAAGTTGTCACTAGCCACTTTGGTTTAGTTATATGTCAGAATGACGCGATTACCTTTTCTGTTGCAAACAGGGCTTGATTTCTACTGCTATGCTTATCAACAAAATAACAACAATGAATCTGTTTATTAGGCTCAGTGAACCCATTGATTAATATGTACCACGTTAGCTTTTGATGACACGTGTATATGGAATTTAATTATTTTTGTGATAGTTTATGTATGTGTATTATTTGCTGCAATTGGTCACTTACAAGTTCTTATCATTTTAATCACTTTATAGTTTTTTGAATTCATGTTTGTTGTTCATTTCAATGGTTCTGCAGTGTCACAGTTAAAATATAAGATTTCATATATTTTAATTACTGAGGTTATATATACTGCATGTAAGGTGATTACAAAAGGTGTGATAGTAATTGATAATATGGTCATTTGAAGTTAAAATAAATTTAGATAAGGTGTCATGGGCCCAACATTGTTGTCACAGGGTGACATGTCATGTCAACAGCTACAGTAACTACAGTAATTACTGTACTTTGGATGAAACTATGGTTACCATGGTGTGTTTGTGTATATACAGTGTCCTCCATAAGTATTGGGGCAGTAAAGAAAAAATTGCTCTTTGCTGTGTAGTCAACAAATCTTTTATGATTAAAGTACAAAAGTACAGAATGTCACATTTTGTTATTCGGCTGTTTTACCAGTTTGGATGAACAGTAGAGTTTCATCCTTCTATCTACATTTTTTCTCAAAATTGTGTTTCTAAGTGATCAACTGTTTTCTGTTGCATTATTTGTTCACACATTAAAAACAGAGAATGTGTAGTATCAGTTCTGTCCATTGCTTCTGCAGATAAACATTGTTCATCAGTTCACTTCATGTTTTGCATTTATAATTTGAGGCTGAACCTGATACTAATTGTAAACAGTAGATAAACTAGTAGGGTAGGTAGTATTAAATAGTGTCATGTTGCATTTAGCCAGCATCAAGCCTTTCATGGTTGTGGAACAATTTCCTTGATGGCCCTTATGTATTATAGAGAAGAATTTGCCCCCTTGTTAATAAAACTTGTGTGGATGATGAAATCTCCTGCTGGTGGGAAAACAGGAATGTAAGAGGCCCATGACTTTCATAGCACCTCCCTAATGCCTTAAACCCAATTTAACATGCACATAGTCTCAACAAAACAAAACAAACTGTGTCTTCATTACACTGAAATAGGAATAAAAAAAGTCTATACCAGAGTCAACTCATACCACAATATGGTACAGTGGAAAATAAAAATGTCTCTACTGTGTAAAGAAGGTATATATCATTATTATTGTCATAAAATTTTCTTCATTTTATCCACAAAATAATTGTGCCAGGTGAACACATTTTTAGACACAGTTATTGATATGATGTTTCTCTCCCCAGGGAGCCACAATTAATCCATTTTGGATTTCCTGAAGCTACTGTTTCTGCATGGAAAAATCCCTCGTTTGTAAAAACACTGGCGCTTCTGTAGTGGAACATAGACGACTGTTGGGGACAATATGTTCAACTTAATTAAAAAAGACAAGGAGAAGGATGGTGTTAAGAAGGAGAAGAGGGACCGGAGGGAACGAATGTCTGCAGCTGAGCTCAGAAGCCTGGATGAGATGAGCATGAGACGAGGCTTCTTCAACCTCAACCGAAGCTCCAAGCGAGACTCCAAGAACAAGTTGGAGATCTCAAACCCGATCCCTATTAAAGTTGCTAGCAGCACTGATCTCAATCTAACTGACATAGAGTCAGATGGCCTTAGTAACCGCAGCAGCATGGTTCTGGATGTGGATCGACTCAGTGCAACCAGTTCAAGTGATGATCTGAAGGGTGACTATGGCCAAGATGGCCACCGGAGTTCGGTTAAGGAGCGGGCGGCTAGGTTTGGCGCTCTTGCCATGCAGAACTCGCAAATGGGTTCCATCATGAAGCGTTTCTCCTTTTCTCAAAGGAGTAAAGAAGAGAGTCACTCTGAGGGTTCCACACCATCTGGGCAGAACTCAGCTGCCCCATCTCCACAGGTGGAGTCCAAGGTATTTGACCCCCAGCGTAAGCAAGGTCTTCAGCAGCAGAAGCAGCCTCCTCCTCCTGGGAAAAAGGTGCACATTCCTGAGATTGTGGATAAGACTTTCCCTGCGGATCTTCGTCTGCCTGCTGTCGTCCCACCGCAGACGCCCCAGGTCCGAGAGCTGGTGCTTCAGAGGCGGAACACTGGAGATTTTGGTTTCTCCTTGAGGCGCACCACCATGTTGGACCGCAGTGTAGATGGAGGGGTGTATCGGCGAGTGGTTCACTTTGCAGAGCCAGGTGCTGGCACTAAAGATCTTGCTCTTGGCCTGGTACCCGGAGACCGGCTGGTGGAGATTAATGGGCGCAATGTGGAGAACAAGAACAGGGATGAGATTGTGGAAATGATTCGTCAATCAGGCGACATGGTTCAGCTGAAGGTTCAGCCCATCCTGGAACTAAGCGAGCTGAGCCGTTGCTGGCTGAGGAACACAGCAGGACTGCGGCGGGAAGCTTTTGACGTAAGTCCACACTGTCTTTCTCTCTCTCTTCTTCATGATCA
Organism: Ambastaia sidthimunki; assembly: GCA_036877625.1. NCBI lineage: Eukaryota > Metazoa > Chordata > Actinopteri > Cypriniformes > Botiidae > Ambastaia > Ambastaia sidthimunki. The sequence continues at coordinate 28,593 of JAZGTK010000565.1, forward strand.
CAGTCTTTCCAGGCAACTCCCGCAAGCCTGCCCAGCTCTCACACACTTGGAGCCAACTGGCTCTTCTGGAGAATACAAGCACATCATTTTAGATTAACATGTTCTTGTGGAGCGGGAAGCAGATTTCTTTCCAGGATGAACATCTGTCACAATGTGTCTAACCAAACCTTTTCCTCCTCCAGCTTTCCATAAGCGATGACTTTAATGACAGGTTTTGAAATGATGTTGTTTGTGTCTGTGTTTGTTTTCTTTACAGTTTGTTGTGCAATAGTTGGACACCGTGCTTTGCTAAAGGAAATTTAGAATCTTCCCATGACCATTTCATTTGCAACACTCAGAAGTTAGCGGTTTCTTTCTTCAGCGTTAAATTATTATAATACATTTTTACCTACTGTTGCAAAAGATCTGGGCCTTGTTGCAACAAATCCCTTAAGTTTAGAAAGATAAATGTAAGGCTGTTATAACTAAGGGTTTTTAATCCATTAAAACTGGCTGCTGGTTTTTAAAAACAAATGCCCAGAAAGAACCACTTGCGTTAACAGAGAAAGAAAAAGTCAGTTCTGGACAGCTCTCTGATCAGTAGGCTGAGCTTTGTATAGTTTCATGAAGGTTTCTTCACAGAGGGAAGCTATTGAAGGTTATCTTCATGTTATGCCTGGCTTTCTTGTTGGATAACAGATAAGATTGGCACTTTGGCGTAAATGTTTGATTTACTTCAAGAAGGATGGAGGGTGTGTCATAATTAGCGAGTGTGTTTGCCGCGAGCATACACGTGTATACAGAGACTACTGTACCAGAGCAAATCTGGCATGTTGTGTTGCAAAGATGTACATGTTGATGCCCACAAAGCTTCTCCTACAGTAACCGTTGAAGGCTTGGTAATTACATTCGTTGCATTCCTTGCGTTGTTTACATCAGAATAATTACATTTAATTAACATGGCCTTTTGCTGAGTAACATACAGATGTTTTATTAACAATAGAGATTTTCGTTGTTTGTAACAAAAATTTTGTGGTAAGGCATTTTGAGTGAATATTCATCTGTGAATGTTAATTGGTTTAAATAAGAGCAAATAGATGCTTTAACCCAGAACATCTGAATGACGTTTTTGTCAGTTGTTTTGTAATCACTCAAGCTTTCTGTTTGCTGATGAATTTAAATGGTCCCTTTGAAACGATTATATTTTTAATAGGCTAAACCATGGTGTCCCAGCTGGGGTTCACAAATCTCTTGGGATTTACGATGGAACTGCGGAGGGTTTGTATGATTGTGACAGAACTGAAATTAAATTGTATACACCAAAAAATTTAATTTGTATAAACATAAAACATTGTGCATTATGTTTATGAAGGAGCCCCTGATTTTCCTAATGGATTTAACTTTTATTGTTGGGGTGGATTGTAACCATAGGAACATTTGGAGGAACATAATTCCTCCAGGAATCCAAGATTTGCTTTTTTTTTAGTTAAGTTGTTAGGTTTTAAGTTAAATTATAGAATTTAATTTTAAATCTAATTATTATAACCGCACAGGTAATCCCAACTGATCAGAACTGAAACCAGGCCAGTTTGGTTACCATTTCTCACCATGTGCTTTTCCCTCAAATCGGTCTCGGGCGAGCCCCCACATCTCATACCAGAGTGACTCTTTTGTTCTATTTTGGGTTTTACCAACAAACAAGGGATTTGCTTCACTGCATAGCTGTAAGTCAGCCTCCCTCTGTGCTGATTAGGATTCATTACATGGTCTTGAGCTGTAGAAGTGTTTTGTGTGCTGGTCTGTATGACTCTTGTCCCTGTCTTTCTCCGATCTTTATCTGTTCTGTTATTGGCACGCTGCAATAAAGCCATTGTCTAGGATGTCTAATACTGTATGTCCTCTGAGAGCATTAAATTTGGAGCTTTCTTTTGTTGTGAAGCTGTTTTAAAATAGGGATGGACGCGGTTGCACAAGTAGGGCTGGGTGATTATAGCTAAAAATAATTTAGCACTTCAGTATAATGTTGCCTAATTTTATTTCACCCTTAAAATAGCCAGAATTTTGGCATAGTTTGTGGAGCAGAACATGACACAAACAGGAAGTGAATAGCTGGAGATTAGGTCAGTTGTGGACAGTCGAAGTAGTTGTTGTTTTGTAGCACGAGTCTGTGAAGGACTTGCGTTTGCTTTTGTGACGTCTGGAGTGCTGCACTGATTTGTGGGCCTGATTGAACAGTGGGAGATGTTCTCAGGTCCATTGTCTCCAAAAACAAACTGCAAGTTTAATCATCAGTTCAAATAAAGACTAGCCGTAAAACCATCATGTCTTAAACAAAGAGCAAACAGAGGGAATTTGTGGCTGTCTCAGCCAGCAGGCATACGTTATAAAGACAGCAGATGGGCCCTGCTGCTTCACTGAGATAACCATCTTCTTACCTGACCTTTAACTTTCTGCATTTGATGTCACTCTGGCTGTTTTCGAGGTGTAGTTCAAAGTTTAGGCAATGCTTCAATTTTTTAACACTGAATAATCTGAGGTACAAAACGTGGGCTGTAACATAAACTCGACTGTTACATTTTCTGAAAAGAAGGTTGTGAGTTGTGCCTTCCACCTTGATGCTTCAGCGTGGTTGCCATTGTGTTGCTATGTGGTTGCTAAGATAAGTTTATTTGTGATTGCTAAGGTAAGGTAATGAGTTGTTTATAATGGGTTGCATTGTGGTTGCTAGGGTGTTGCTAGATGGTTGCTTACTGGCCCACGTAAAAAAAGCCCTCCCCACAAATCTATGTATAATTATACTATATGGCTTGGCCTCCTTTAGTGTAAAAGAGATTTTGTTGCCTGTTTTATTGTGCAAGAGCCGCTAATTATCACTAAATAACATTCCCTACAAATGAATGGAAAAACTATTTCTCAATTAAGTGGAAAGTTTTTTTCATGGAGGGTAATTTGATTACTAATAATATACACAGATGCTATTTTGGTTTTAGGAAATGTCCTGTAATAATTGCATTTGACTCCACAGCAGAGGAAAGTCTTTAGGGTGGCTCTGGAATTGCATGCTATTCCCGTTGTCTCCTATCCTTAGTAGAGAACACAGGGGACGTACAGGAAGTTCTCCATTCTTCTAGGTACTGACCAATGTAGTCAGGATGTCCTGAGATGGACATGAGGAAGCCACAGTAGAAACAATGCAAAGCCTACTGAAACAAACAGGTAAATGCAGTCTATTTTCAGCACAGTCTGCTGTCTGTCTAGTCAGATTGTCTCTGTTGTGACAAAACCAGAAACCCTACCAGCACGAACAAATTCACGATCAGACTAAACGAACAAGCACAAGGAAACAACAAGCGGCTATTAAGCCATAAGGTCTTCAAGGTGTATCTTGCTGGTATTTAGTGAAAATGTCTCAGCATCTTCAGCGCTGAAGGGTGCTGAGACATTGCTATGGGTGGCAGTTCATTATGCCTCACTGATCTCCTGCAAGGTTGTACTCCATGACATTGTTTGCAAAAGAAGTTCCTACAGCTGTGCACCAGATGCCCCCAGTCCTGTTCACACACTCACACACACTCATATCTCCATGCAGGGAGACGACGCAGACGTTCTAACAACCAGCTTAAATGTCCCATCATGCTGTTTTACAAGCAGTGTGAAAGCATGACTTAGCAGTTAACCAACCTCAGACGTCCATTATTATGAGTCCACTGTGGAGGTTGAATCCAGAACCACAAATATATTTGGATTAACATACCAGGCAGTTTCTTATTAGAAGTCTTTCCCATGTGAGTTGATGAGTTCTGAACATTTTGCTAATGGCCCCTATTGCCCTCACAATAAATATGGGTATGTAAATGTCAGTGCTGCGTTAGGGTTTCATAAAAATCAGCCATATTGAATAGAAACAGGCTTGTTGTGAGTATGCTATAGTTTTCTACACTCAACAGAGAAGGTAACATTTGCTTCTCATACATCTTCCCAGTTCTGGTCCATGGCACCCCTGGGACCTTCTGCACCAGGCTGTTGTATTTCCGTTCTGCTCTGAGTAGACACATCAGTAAATGGTGATGTCATACTGTACAGCAGAGTATCCCAGAGTAGTTAGCTGTGTTTTCACAATCTAGCATTCCAAGCCGGCCAATAAGAATGTTTATGCCATTATCTGATTTGCATAAATCTTTTAGTTAATCAGGTGCTGAAACAACACAGATGGCACATGTAAACAAACAAGGCATCAGTGTATGCAATACATTCTTTGCAAAATCCCCCCTAAGAGCTCAACATCTGCTTGGTCTCCATTTAGACATTTAGGCCAAACTGTGTGCTGTCAGTTTAAAGTTGCATAATACGAACACACATTCTTTAGAGTTTTCAGAGGTTAGATTGGTACCAGCGCCACAGTTCAACCTCTTCATCACACTTAACAAGTGCTAAAAATGGAAATTGACACGCGGCTGAATCAGATTTGGGGTGTTTACTTGAAAGGAGCCATCTGTGATAAATTTGGAGGCTATTCTTGCCTTCATCATTTGCTAACATCCATTTTAACTCTAGAATCAAGAAATTGTTCTTCAGCTCAAACTCTCACTCCGTGACCTCGTTCTCTGTTCCTCTTTCTCTCTCCCTCTCTCCGCCTGTGGGTTCTGGTACTTCTGTTGCCTTGGCATGGCTACTGAACAGTCTGGGAGCAATTTTACCAAGCTAGTTTTTTTCACATGCAAGTGTATGTAAAATAACAACCACAGAAATTCTAGAGGCTGGAGATCTTCATCTCTGCACTGGCCTCCAACCAATGATGATTTGAGTTAACGTCTGGTGGATTAGATGACTGCACCTTTCTGTTGTATAAACTCTGTTTAACTGGATATAGTGGTTTGGATTTGCATGCATCAACTTTGCATGTTTGTTGTGAAATGTCTAAGGTAGAATTTAATGCTTTGAAAGGGCAAACAGTACCAAACATGTCATGTGTTTCCTGTTGTTTAAATGGATCTGCTGTAATGAAAAAAATCAATTTTAATCTTTACTAATTTCCATATGAGCCTGGACCATATGAAAATAAGCCATGTGCTGGAATTTATACAGTTTCCAAGCAACTGTATGTTAATGTGCATTCATTTACAATTCAATAGGTGTCCAGCTGCAGGTGTGTATAGTAAATTATTTACATTTACAACCTACAACCTTTGCTAATGCAATGCTGTACCAGCTAGCATCAGCAATTTATAATATCAGCAATTCTACAGTGGCTTCCAGTGTGGCCCATTTAGTCATTTCTTTAGAGCCAGAACTTGGTTTTATAACATCTCTTTTATGCTGACACACACACATTTAATGAGTGAGACCCTTCCTCAGGGTGAGCAGGCAGTGTAGATGTTACTTTTGGCCCTTGCAGTGTTATTTTACTCCACAAGACCATGAGCTCTGTTCAGGAAGCAACACTGATTTGATTGGCTCTCATTTTATCTCAACCTTTTCAACATTTCATATTTCTAAACCTAAGCATATTTTTTGGCCTGGAATTCAGGAACAATTAATTGCTCCATATTTTTCATCCTCTCAGAAGACAGGCTGAAAACCAGAGCCAGTTTTACTTTTTGTTCCACACATTTGATGATTATATTAATTAATCCAATTGTATATTTTTTGAAAAAGTTGTTCTCCTCCTAATTATGTACAACTACGTGTTGGTCACTTTACTGTATATTTAATGTACTATGTAACTCATTTATTTGGATTTCTTTTGGACAACATATTCCAAAGTATCTATTTCCAAAAGAGCCAGATTTTTTGAATGCCTTTTACGGTCCTATGGGTATTTAACTAATGTGTGTGTCAGTCTGGGAACCAGCACAGCCAAACACAGTGGCTTGTCTCTAAGTTCCAAAGTTAGTAGTTAAGTTGTTAATTATATGTTTACATTAATTTGTACCGTATTATGCTACTGACAACACCTTACAGCTAGTTTAAGCATGTTCTGTCTTTCTGGTTTGTTTAATCTGTTGATCAGGGCAGCTGATGTTTCACACCCCCGTGTCCTTCTCGGTCCAGTAGATCCTGTAGTAATTGTACAGCTGGCCTTTAGGGCACAGTGCAGTGTGTTTTAATGCTGGGTGTGCCAGGCAGGAGTGTGATGGGAGGGAAGTAATTGAGCGCGCTCAGGAAGCCCTAACACAGGAACTGGCAAAAGCCAATTTCTACATACTGCGCCTGCCACGTCACCAAAGATAAGCTTATGAGTGCTTAACGTTGCTGTTCTTTTGTGTGGAAGCTTGTTCCTTTGACAGTGGTTTACAGAAGTCCTTTTTAATATGTTTTAAAATAACTTTTCATAAGAGGTTTGCAGTATTTTGTGTCTTAAATCAGTTAATATGGAAATTCAGACTTTTAGTTTTGTATTTAAGCTCTGGAGGTAAAATAGCTAATTACAAGTGTAAAGTTTGCTACACTTGTAGATTTTCTTTTTAGATTTCTGGATTCTCTTACATGATAATGATAAAGAACAAATTTCTTTATCATTAAAGAAAGTGTCTCATTCTAAGAAGTGGAAAATACTGATTGAATGTTAATGTAACTCATTGAGAGCTATTAATAAACCTCAACGCAGTCATGAGTGATGCATTTAATAAACTAATTTCAGCGCTTGTTTCTATGACTGGCTAGGAAATATTTCCTCCCCAAAGTTCCATTCTTGATATTTTTGGAATTTGCTTTGGAACAAACATGACATTTCCCGACTGAGTCTCTGAGGAAAGCTGAGGAGAGGTGGGGTCTAAATCAGATTGCAAGGGCTGGAAGCAGAAAAGCATATTTCATCTCTATGGCTCAGTGCACGCTATAGGAATGTTAAGTATTTTTTACTGATTTGTCCAGCATTGATTCACTACAGCCCTGCCAAAGCAGATGTGTCAATACTTTCATTTAAAGCTTGTAGATTGACTGAGTACATCAGTTACAAATGTCAACCAGGAAAAGTCTTGTGTGACCAGTGGTCCCCCTCGGTTTTCTCTACTAATGTCACTTCCATTTTGGCTATTTTGGTACCCACTTTCCTTGTGTTTTGTCTGTGATCTTGGCTGTTCATGCCACCTGGTTTTTCACTCAGCAAAATTTCAATTAGACAGGAAGTCTCAAGAGGAGGGGAATAGAGGAGAATAGTGCAACTGTGGCTCATTAGAGCTGCGATACTTCCTGTCAGGATGAACCTTTCATCGATGTCATGAGAAAGTGCTCTCTTAGTGGTCTGCTGCAGTAAATCCCTCCCATGATGTCGAGCCTCTTTCCACACACTGTCAAAACAGAACTATTGAGTACAGAAACAAAGGGCAATAGTATAAAGTCAGCGAATAATAAAACAGTAAAACCGTAACAGTATAATCTATTTATGCTGCGATGCATGCTGCCAAGCTAACAATTTTAGGTTGTAAGAATGTTTCCCTAAAGTTTCCATTAAGTAACAGAAATGTTAACAATGTTATTTTGAAAGTTCTAGGAACGTTCAAATTGTCCAGTTTTGTTAGAATTGTATTAACGTTATTGCTTGGTTATTAGAACATTATTTAAACCTTTTTTAAATGTTCCATTAACTACTTTAGAATAATGTTTTTGATATGATTTATGCCATAATAAAACTGCTAACGTCTAGTTACTGCAGGAAAGTTTTTGATAACGTTGAGAACTTTTACAGAATGTTAGTTGAGAATGTTCTGAGAATGTTCTCTGGGAGCGTGCAGCCCCTTAACAAATTGGCAGATTGTATCATTTTGACCTGTTTATTTTTTTATGTAGATTCAAAGTAATTCACCTTTTGTTAATATCTCTGATTCAGATCTGTGAATTCCCTGTACGCTGTCTGAAATGTTGCATTTTTTTCTTAATAGTCCACTTCTCTTCTTCCTACTGCGAGCTTCGGTTCAGTCTGCCTGGGCGTCATGCTCAAGTTAAAAGCAACAGAGAGCTCTATTCAAAGCCCACTTTATACACATTAACATTTTGCTTGCGCTGCATGGTAAAGGCCGCTCAGCACAGGGCTGTGGTGAAACTGCTCTGATTGGCTGTGACCTCAGTCTAGAGAATGGCCTCTCTGTACGGCTCGGCAAAGAGAATTCCCCTCTTTTTCCTTTTAATTCATATCCCACAGCCTCTCGTGTATCAGCTGGGCTGTTTTCACTGCAGGCTGGATTTAGCTGGGGCTGTTGGATCATACCGTTCCTATTATTGAAAGCAATAAGAATGGTTTCTCTCTGCAACACACTGTATATCCAAGTTTTTTTCCAGTCACGACTCAATTTGTTTTGTAAAGCCCCTCATATTGGTAACTCTGATGCTCTGTTCTATAAATTGTTATGTATAACTCTCTGGAAATAGAATTGATTTGAGGAGCTCACAGGGAATGGAATGCTCATTGCTCCGGGCTTTTTTCATGCAGTCCAGCGTGGTTGAGGTCTGGACCGAAATACCGATGATTCCTCATGGCTCATGGTTTGTTGTTTCTTGCTGGATGTTCTTACAGGACCCGTACGCTCGGTCATGTCGGTTAAAATGAGACACGCTGCCTGTCAGTGATATTCTGCACTGACTCTGGTTCATCAAATGGCTCATTTTAGATGCTGCCAGCTACATCACTGACTGCTGTGATCACAAGGCTGGATAGAGGCCTGAAAAACCCCTTTATCAGAGCGTCCACACAAGGGAGGGGGTGAGAAGAGTCTTGGCAACTTTCTCACACCCTTCACCACCAGTCCACCCCAGTAACCGGTGGTTGTTATCATCACATTTAGAAAATGACTCGGTCTGTAAACACCCCCATAGAGATAAGCTGCTATTAAGCCGTACAATGCAGAAACAAGCTTCATTTGGATTATCGGCCAGATGTTGCACTGACCACGAGAGTAAATGTGTTGGGAAAATCCGCATTTCAGTAGAGATTCAAATTATATACCTTGATTAGAGCTGACGTTAAACGCACTAAATTCTGCTAAGCAGCGTTTATTATGATAGCACAGACCCGACATGCACTTTACTGTGAGACCTGCTCATGCCCGATCAAAAACGTTTGCAATGAAACACTGGCACCAGACACTACAAGACAATTCCCATTTGTTTTAACTCTGAGTGGGAGCACAGTACATCCCAGTGGAAGTTTGTAGGCTTTGTGACAGGAAGGATTATGTGGAGTTATTGTGTAGTGGTGGGTTTTAGATCTTGGGTTTCTGTCAGTATTTTATTAGCATTCGGTTAGCATCGGGACATTTGTTTAAACAGTATAGTATGAAAGGTATTGTATTGTGAACAGTTACAGCTTCCTTAAGGGCTTTATTAAGCGCTATAGCTAGCAGAGTGGCAGTCCTGTGTGGAATAAAGCACAGCTATTGACCAATCAACATTCAGAACAGGAACTTATTAGTTTAATGACAATTATAAGCAACTGTAAGGTTTGTGCCACATCTGGCAGTGTCTTTAATCTTTCAGGCAAACTTTAGCATGGTTTAGAAAAAGTTGATCTTTAACCTGTCATCTGCTCAGCTGTCTGCTCACCCCCCACTATTTACTATTCAAGTGATGAATGTTTGAACTAGAGTTAGTTGACAGACTGTTGGACTGTATAATCAAACATCCTGCTTTGACTGTCGGGGCAGCTCATAAAATGTTCCCATTGGTTGTTCTCTACTGTCAATCCCACAATTCCTTGTGTTCACCTTCCACTCAGAGAATGACCTGAAAATGCCTGCTCAGCTCTGTTCCCTTTGCACCAGGGATTGCATACTGTTACTGATTGAAAACCTTACTGTATTTATAGCCTGTTTTATTGCACTGTTCTCCCTTGACCCAACTCACTCCCCCACCATCGATCAAATCAATACCAGATCAGATGTTCTCCTATGCTGGCAGGGTTGTCCATCATTGTGTACTTGTTTTTAACCGAGACTGTGCTGTGTTTCTTTTGGCACTGCATCTGAGGTTCTAGTGGCTGGGGAATCATTTTGGGTATGGGTGTGGTATGTGGGCGTGGCTTGTGTGCATGGCTGTGGCTCATGGGCATGGCTTGTGGGCTTGTTGAAGTGGGTAAGGCAGTGCTTTCCTGGGTTTGTTTTGCAGCTGTGGATCTAGCTCACTGGCTAACTCTCTTCCTTCGTCCTCACGGACGTAAATTATTTAAAGAGACCTCCTACAGGGAAACTAAATAATGAAAGAGCTAGTCAGGACAGACATGAGGCACTAAGAGGAATGGGGGGAGGGCTCTCGAAATTTGGGCCATAAATCACAAGTCATGTGTCACAAGTCATGTGTCATTAACCACTTCTTGTAAGTGGGCTCTCCAGTAGGACCAACTCAGTCTTTGTTGACACCCAACAACAATTCTAACATGTTGAGTGTGGGCAGGTCGTCTTTAATGAAGGGCTTTTGTGTGTTGGTAATGAAAATGACTGTCACCATCACACAGCCCTTGTGCTGTCTGTTACCTGTTCAGGTTAATGCTGTGTCTTCTTTTGTACAGTATTGTCTTATGACAGTTAATGCTGTTTTTAATGTTATTATTAAAACGAAATTATCACTTTGTCAGAAATATCAGTCAGGTCAAGAGAAGGACAGAGAGAGGGACGCCCTGATACATTAAAATTAAAAAGTGTTTAATTTGAGTTCCCCCAGTGTATTTGTCCTTTTCTTTTCTTGCTCCTGTAATTTAAGCCCAGGAATTGAGAGTAGATGTTTATGTGATTGGCGCGAGTATGAAATTAAGCATGCTGTGACCGGCTCTGTTCTAACTCAGCCCGGGCAGGAAGCTCCTCCGTTCTGGCAGGGATGCTTGTCGTCTTAGGATTGGGAAAGCGGCAGGTGTTCATCCTGTTTGTCGTTTCAAGGTAACCTGGAATGTTCACAAAGCAGGACTCTTAATAGCACCTAGAGGTTATGAGGGGCAACTTTAAACAGAGGGATATGCAGCGCAAAGTTTCACTTGCTCGCTTGTAAAAAGAAAATAAAGTTCCTCAGGTTTTCTCTTGAAACATTGGCTTGCACCGAGGGTTCAGGGATCGTGCTGGTGGTTGATGTTTACTCAATAGCTGGATGTGTCCATCACCGCGGTAGTTGGCATAGCAGGTCAGACCAATCAATTAATGCCTGATGGCGCTGCAAAGCAGAACGTGTTTATGTTTTAAACCGTTTCAACAGATCCTCTGCTGATCTATCAATGTTATCAGGTCTGATAAAAAATAATATATTGTATTCTTTTGGTCATTGTTTTCTCATTAGTTTACTGCTGTATCCTGCTTTGATTTAAAAGAAAAGCATCTACTTTTTTATGTTAAAAACATTCTCAATATATTATAACTATGCCATTTTGCAGTAAACAACCACATAGATCACCAAGCAACCTTGAAAAACACATTCAAATGCACTACAATCCACACAAACACTGCATAGGAACGCCTTAGTAACATGACAGCAACATGAATATTTAGTTGTTTTTGCTATTCTTTTTAAATTATACACACTCCAGCTTTGATCAAGCTTTGCAATTGTAACACATTAAAATGGCGACTGTCTGCAGACTTGGTGTAGACCAGCTTTCTTGGTGGCTTTCAGCTCTTCAGTAGTGGCTGCTTGTGGTGGGATTGTGTGCCAGCGTTTTGGCGCATGGGCAGATGCTGGCATAAGACCGCCGGCCCTGCCTACCAGATGGCGGCTATAGAGTCAGTTACATGTAGACAAAAGGCTGTCGTTGACTGAGAGGGGAGTATGTATTATCTTACCGTTGGATTAAAGTGATGCAGGCGTCCTTGTCTTTAATAATGTCTTGTGTTAGCTGCATGATAATGTGGAGTCTGTCTGATAAAGGCATCCTTTTCACCAGAGCTTATTCACAGATATAAACAGACAGTTGGTGTCTGCGTGGTGGCAAAATACTATTATGATGGTAATTGTGGCTTTGTCTGATGTGAATGTGGTTCAGTGGGTGTGTATGTATAAATTTCGGAAGGCCCTTGCAGATTAGTGCACTTGAAAATTGATCTGGTCTAAGATAGAGGGAGACTGCAGCATTGGATACGTGTGGATCTCTGTTTGTTGTCACTTTGTATTTAATTTCCTCCCAAGCATCTAGCACAATATTGCACAGGAAATACAAACATTTAGTGACAGACAGCAGCTCTTAATCAGAGAACATAATATAGCCAGTGGCCTAAAAACAGACTTACTGCACTCTAGATGCTAGGACGTACTAGCAGGCCTGTGCACAAAAAGTTGTAAATTTCCTAGTTGGTTTGTTAGAATTGTAGGTTTGTACAGTTAGCAGGCATCACTTTGTGTTGTGTGTGTGGATACACTTCTAATGTAGAGCTCTGCAATGTCTCACTCTATTACTGTAACCACAGCTATGTACAGCACAGCTGTCCCAGAATGCAATGGGGCTCCTAGCCCTGGGCAGACTGCGTGGTTCAGCTTCAGAGCGGAACTGACCCTGGCCACAAAAACAGTGTTGTCATCTAGGTGCCGGTGCCAGTTCAGGGCCTGGCATTTTAAATCCTGCCAGAACAGAAGAAATGCTTTTTATTCATCCGTGGGCAATTCAGAGCAAAAGAGAGCTGCTCCTCCAAAAATGACACAAGTGGCCCTTATGAGTGAATACGCTGTTTCAACAATGCTAGTATAAACATCGAAATACAATTATTCTCTGTTATTTAAACATGGAAATAGTTGCTGCATTCAGCTAGGAAAGAATCTTTTCAGAGAGGACGTTTCCTGAAAGCTCTTGAGCTGGAATTCACATGTTTTAGCACGCTTCATGAAAAACTGCTGCTTCTGAGGCGTTTATGTAATACCAGAAGTTCAATACCTTTCCGGCCTGTGAGCTGTCAATACAGTGTTTGAGTAAACCTATTACAGGCCGAACCCGCCCACACTCTACGTAACTTCTCATTGGTCCCTGATGCGCTAACGGCCATTAGTTTCACTCCTGACCTTTGACCCAGCACAGGGGTGAAAGGGCAGCCAAATTCCTCAACATTGTGTAAATGCATCTGTATTTCCCAGCATTCCTGGAAGATTAGCACGGATGGACGGAATTAGCCAGGTTGTTAAACAAATGCTTATTGTGACTAAGATGCTTGATACAGGCTTGGACTTTCCCAGCAAATTGAGACCAGTTTTACACCTTTGTCATATTGCAAAATCTATTAATGTGGTTGAGAAGGCATCTTGTTTAAAGTGTTTTTGGCTCTCTAATGTATGTGGTGGTTTCTGAATGTCCTATGCTGGCTCTTCTTGGCAGCTCTGATGGCTGTTAAGCCAGCGCTACACGGATCTGCTTTTCATCACCTAATCCACACTTCACACAGCATGAATTTGCTGTAGGTCAGCGCACAGGAAGAGTCTGGCACTTATCACAGGGCCGTCTGAGAGTCATAGACACACAATGAGTCATATTGTAGTCACACTGGTTTTTTATACACCCTATACTGTACCACCAGAGGGCATGTTGAGCTTATGTGTATCTTCATGTTGCTAAATGTCAGTGACATCAACATCAGATGAAGGGGCAGTTATTAATTGAATTATTTAACACATAAATGACAGATGTGAGTGAATGATAAATGAATGGCTGTGTGTGTGTAAGGTATCCTCGATCTTAAGTCACATCCTCTTCCTGCAGAAGGAGGGTTTTATCTGTAACAGTGACCCAGATGTGGCAACCGTGACTGTACTGTGATCAGCCAGCGCATTAACACTCATACATCACTGTTTCCTTGTGCATTACGCACACACGCTCCTTCAGATTGGGAAATTCTGCTTTTTGTGTTTAAGAAGGGAGTGGCAGCAGGTATTCGAAAAAATGCAGAAGGAGGTCCAGGCTGCTTTCTTCGCTGTCATTTAATATCATCTTCCACTCCACATACTGTACATGTGGGTTACACGTACTGTAGGAGCCTTGGTTATGTCCCTGAGTGCTGTATTAATGTGTGTAAACTGACCAATCAGAATCATGCATTCCAGAGAGCAGTGCAATATTCAGTTTTATTGTATTATTGACTTTTTCTGCATTAACAGAGAAGGGGAGAGAGGACAGGGTATGGTGGACAGAAGAGGGAGAAATGTGAGACGGATGTGAGCGTTGTTTGACTACATGCCCCAACAGCTAAAGCACAGCTCTGTTAATGTGTTTTTTAAGGTTGTGTAGCTCTTTTTTCCGTGTCTGTACTAATACTTTTGCAGTGGGTTGAGGTTAATGTACCAGGAAACTGAGGTATTTGTGCCATACAGAGCACTTTGCCTTCATTTAATTAAAACAGGGTATTCCAGTTATTCTGGGAAACTTAAATTGCCCCAGTCATGTGGCTTTGGTACAAGGTTTTGCATTTTACAGCATCTTTGCTGTTTTCTGCTGTGTGTGGCATGCTGTGAAACAAGAGGTAGCTTTGTGTCTTGTTTTTGCCAGCTGCATTGTGTGTCTCCACCTGAGGTCAGGTGTCAGGTTGCCGTTATAGCGACAGGACCAAGGAACTTGTGTGTGTGTGTTACTTTACAGCCAAGTCATGATGTCACTTCCTCTGGGAGACCTTTTGATAATGAAGCCCAACAGTAATGATCAAGTACATTGGCACTTCTTCAGTAGTGGTCGATATTTGTTTTTCTCAAATATTTAAAATTATATTGTTTGACTCTTATCATGTCAGTGTAGCTGTAGTGAAGTTTGGCATTTTCAGATTTGAACATTTGCACACAACATTTTATTCTGCTGTAGCCGATACTTCCTTTTCATGCTTTATTCATATTTCAGTGAATTCCAAACTTTAATGCCTCTGTTATGTCTCTCCAGTAACCCATCAGTGTGGTATACACTGTGTTATTCTGTGTTCCCACGCAGGACCTCACTGATCTGGGTTTAGTGAGTTATTTTTGGCCGTAAGCTGCTCTTGTATGACTCAGGTTGATGTCAGCGTTTTAGACGAGGTTTGCTGAGTTTGTTGCGGTCACACCCATTGGACTGGCCATCACGTCATTGGTTCTCTCAGTTGACCATTACGATTTGTTCTGTGAACGTGTGTTTTGTGGACTTGCTCTTTGGGGATCGTTGATGCAGGCTGTAATTAATGCATTTATCTCCGTTTCTGGAGACAGGAAGATGATTTGCATGTATGATATAGAAGATTTGTCTGGGTGTGGTGGAGTTTATTGGCTACAGCTGTGTGTGTTTGTCTGAATAGTGTGTGTTGTGGTTTTTACTAGTGGCATTGTAATTACAAGATTGTACAGTGAAATTGTTTCACATGATGCCCACAATTCACTCTCAGTTCTTGATATAGAAAATGCAAGTTCTTTTAAAGTGGTCCTTGGCTTTATTAATTTTGACATGTTTGTCTAAAGTTAGATTTCAGTTTTATAATGCAGTGCATAGCTTATAAAGTTAATGCAGTATGCAATATGTCAAAATGCACACATTAACTATAGGCCTATATAACCTAAATATAACTTAAATATAACAGTTGTTGCGGGTAAATTTTTTAAATAAAAAAGTCCATGTCAAACTTCCGTTGTAATGTTTGAATTCCACAGTTCTGCCCGCATTGTTTGCACTGCGGAACTTATAGAAAATTCCCAGTCGCATTCCAGCATTTCTAGTGTTAAAGGAAACAAGCCTGTTACATGAAACATGCCATTTGACACCCTTCCTGCATTCCAATGTAAATAATTATGTATGTATGGATGAACAGGTAATATAAACATTAATGTAGGTTATGATAAAAGAAATATGTTCAGACTGCAGAATGCATTCAAGTTCTAGATCTAAACCAGCATCTGAATGCATGTTGTTTTTGTTCTGCTGTGTGTGTGTGTGATAGTGTTGAGCAAAGGTGAGCGTGTTCTTGTTTGTTCCTGACTCTTCTGTGCTGTAAAGTCATCATTATCTCCAGCTGACGGCCTCATAGCTCACATTCCACACCGATCCATATGCCATTTACTTTCTGATGGACCAGCAGTGTCAGCTTTAGTCTAAACACTCGCTCCCTCTCTCCCCCACTCATCGCGAATCCCGCCACACCGTTTCTCATGCTACCACAGTGGTCTTTTAATCCACACGAACCCGCACCTACAGGACCCTTCAGGACATGTTGCAGCACAGACTCCTGCACCACACCCGCGTCGCACCGTCTGCAGTAGCTGTGTTATCACCTCCTGCATCTCCTGCTGTTTCTGCACAGGAATCAGGCTCCACCTGATTCTCCAGCCTGTTATCAGCAGTAGCTGGAAACTATAGCGAAACTGAAAAGTGCTTGAGCAAAAAGCTGAAAACAATCAGTCATCGGGTGTGTGTATTGACCATTGGTAACTGTAGGCCATTTTTAAGAAAGGCTGCAGCGCCATCTAGGGGTTGCAGGAGTGAATGGCCACAGTGCTGGAGAATTGCAACAGGAAGTTGTGATTCTACCGCCAACTAGTGGTAGGTTGTGGAGTTACAGCTTTGACGACACTCCCTACTGTTTTCCAGTAGAGGAAATGATTGATTTTGGCTGTGATTCTTGACTGTGAATGCCGGTTTCCTGTTTCTCCTGTTAGGAGAAAACACTCTGAACACAGAATCCTATTTTTCCTTATTTTCTTATACACATTTGAGAATGATGATACATCTTTGTTACACCAGTATTCATAAAGATTAATTATTTTTAGCTTCACCAAGAGAAGAGATTTATTATGCTAAAGGCCTTACCATTAATGATGTTTAAGAAAGAGTTTACCCAAAATTTAACCTTCTGTCAATATTTTCTTACCCTCACATCATTCCAAACCCACGTACAAAAGCTGCTATTTAAAGCATAAATAATGATGAAGTTGTCATTGTTATTTTTGTTGGACTTCTTTAAGTTAGGTTTTAATGTTCAGTTCTGTAACAGATGCAAAGGTTCATTAGGTCCATGCAGCTTTAAATTCAGATTTATTTCCATTTCACAACTTTCAAACTCATTTGGGGCAGGAAGTGTCACTGCCTTGCATCATTTCCTCAACCTTCTCTCTTACCGCTTGTGTTTTTCCTCTCCGCTCAAAAAGCACCAACCCAACTCATCGATGCTCGCTGACATACTCCAAGTCCACACCATAGTTTGAGAGGCTCGGCACGGCCCGGGTTCTGCAGCCAGACGCATTCGTAGGTGAATGTCTGTGCTGGAGCAACGTTTGCTCTGAGCAGCTGAGCAGGAGAAGCAACTGTGGAGAAGGATCGAGGAGCTGTCCATCTCCTGGCCTGCATTCTTGGGGGTGGGGAGAAAGCAGGAGTGCTGGTCTGTGTGGTGGTACTCAGTGCTTTATTTTTAGCCTCCGTACGGCCCTCTAACACGACAGCTGTCCTCCTCCCTTTCACGTCAAGAATAGTGACTCTTGCACCTCAGAACTGAGGCTGCCGGTTAGCCTGACGTGAGTTCTTTGGTTCTCAGGGCTGATTTTCTGTCTCGATCTCCCATGCTTGTGTATAACCACTTAGCTTAGTTACGATTCTGACCTTGGTAAGGGAGCGACGCTAACAGGATCTCAGGTAAGGCGGCTGATGCCATATTTGAGTCTTGTATGGGGGAAAATGTTGATATAGAGTCAGACAGACAGACTTGTGGAGGAGTCTATGGGATTGGAGTACTACTGTAGTCTGGACTCAGGCCTGCTCAGTCACCTATTTTTAGGGTTGGCCGTGATCGTGGCATGCCGGTCTCTGTGACCGGGCTGGCCAGCGCTAATGCTAAACCAGCAAGGATGAAATGTAATGAAATGGTGATTATACTGTACTGTAATGTGTTTTGATGGATGGTTTGTTTGGACTGTGCTGTGTAATATAACACACTGAAGCTGGTTATGAGGCTCTGAGGGTGAGTGCCAAACACCATTATGCTCAATGGAGGCTTTTGTTTGGCCTGATTTGATCTTTTTTGTGGGAAAAAGCAGTGAACTGTGGTGTTTTAGACACTGTGTGTCTCATGATTGATGGTTTTATTGTAGACCTGAGATGAGGGTTTCAAATGAGCCTTGTCTTCAGACCTTAGTGGTTATTTTCAAATGCTTTTGAACCATTTTTTCTGTTCAGCGACTGTCAGGGTTTGATGGATGAAGTCAGTAGGTTATTTTGTGTATACAGTCATGTTGGATCATATGCTGCACAAATCTACTTTTAAGTCTGTTTTATTTGTGTGGCTTTTGTGGTCTGTTTATTTGTATCTTAGCTTTTATTTCTCTCTTCAAACTTCAAGTAAAAGACACTTAAATTGCTGTTGCTTTCTTTGGTTCATTTTATTTCTGGTCCAATTTCTCAGTTGAACTCTAATTCAGTTCACTGAATTTTAAGGAAATTAATTTAATTTACTGATTGGATTAAACTTTCTTAAATTATAGTATTAATTCCATCCCTGACGCAACTGTATGATCATGTGTCCCCAAAAAAACCCTCAGAACTAGAACTTCATAATTCTTTCTGTCTACTGGGTGATAAGCTCAATTTTATTTACAGTATGTGTGATTGACACTTTTGAACATAAATATATGTTCACTATTATAATTATGTTAACACCACATACATTAAATATATATCCATTGACTTTTCCAGTATTTTCTGGGGAAACAAGGGCCTTAAGTTAAGTTTAGAGATTTGTAATTTACTGCAGCAGTCCAGGTGTTACCAGTGTTGTTTATAATCTCTTACAGATTGAAATCTTATTTATTGTGGGTAAATTTGAATAAAAATATGGCTGTTATGTTAATCTGCTATGTGCAGTGGGTGTGAATACACTGTGTCATTAGAGGTGGGCTTCTTCATTGTTCCCATGTGGCTGCTGTTATAAAAAGTCTGTGCTGTCAGTATCTTTGTTAACAGATAAGAACGCAGCTTTATATAGCTGACGGCTGGAGGGCCGGTGACTGGTCTGTGGTGGCGTGAGGGGCTTTAGGGCAGAGCTGGGTGCAGATCTGTGTGTAGGGTTAGAGGAGAAGAAATTGCCAGGCAGGACTAGCAGGGAATCTTGCGGTATTCCATGCAGCTGATGCTGTACAGTGTATTGGCATGATAATGAGGTGAATCTTGTGTTTACAAACAGAAGCTCTGCTGAGATCATAGAAAAGCTCTCTGTCGTAGCTTTGGAATTTGCATGTTATGAAATATACAGCGCTAGGATTTTGGTGTACAAGTTGACTTAAGTTAATATATTATTGAACTTATTTGTGTATTTATCGAAGTAAGTTGTTTAAACAGGAATATTTGGGTTTGAAAGTTGATATGTCTGTAGTCAGAGAGTCCAACTGCAGCTGTGTCATCATATGTCCCCCACAGGTCTGTAATTTCTCACTTGTTCTGATGTATCTCATCTGCAACATAGAGCAGCATGTTCATTTTCTTTCAGGCAATTTGTATATAATCATGGGCAGCCAATCCTATTGTGTTTAATCCCTTTTCTCTGTCCAACAGCACCGGGAAGCTCCTACTCTTTCGGAATTGTGGGTTTTGTTTTCTTGACGCTATTGACCTCATAACATAACTCTGAGGAACAGCATCCATTGTGGCAGCATCTTCTCTGCTGGTCCCTCCATCTGTCACTCATTTTTTCACCCCGCCCTCCCTCATCTGTCTCCGCCCACAAACCCTTACCCGGCCCAGCCCATGACATCAGCGCTGCCGGCATGGCATTCTCATCACGCTTTTCCTTCTGGGAGCAAAAGGAAAGTGATGTTCCATTCTCCATTTTCATCTTTCTGCTCTGTGTGACCTCAGCTGGATGTTGTGCATGCAATGGCCAACGCTCACGTGTTTATATCTATCTGTAGCAATGCACCCGGGTGCAGTGTGCACGCTTTATGAGCACACGGCTGTTAACAGACTCTATTAAGGGCATGGCTGTGTATATGTGTGCGTTTGCTAGTGTGTGTGTGTGTGTGTGTGTGTGTACAATGGCAGATGGAAAACACGAATCAGTGTTTGAAAATGACCAGAGTTTTTCAATGTCATGGGAGACTAAAGTTTGTCAGCTCTCTGCCGTAGCCCGTTTGAATATATTTTGAAAGACTGCCGCTGGCTTAAACGTCACAGTAAACTAGGACCACTGCCTAAAATATGGCATTATTAAAATGGCTAGCACTGGAAATTTACCTTTCTGTCTCCAACCTGGTCTTTGAAATGTTCATAAAGCCTTTGAAGTCCATGCATGGAATGTATGAAAAATAACAGTATGAAAAATAATAATTAATTTATTTTAAAATAAATGCTAATTGACTTTTTACATGGACCTCTATAGATCAAAGAAGAGAACAAGCCAGACCTCAAGAGTTCAAAAGAGAATGTAAGTCCCCAACTATTCTGTACATTAGCACATTCATTATTACAGCTTTTCATAGTGCAAAAGAAAAGTGATGCGTTTGTAATTTATTTTATTCAAATGGAAAAAAGTCTTGTCCTTTTTTAGATATATGTGTCGTATTTAGAGTTTTCAATTAGTTTTAGAACATAAAATCAATGTTTTGATACAGGATGCAGATTTACTGC
Organism: Ambastaia sidthimunki; assembly: GCA_036877625.1. NCBI lineage: Eukaryota > Metazoa > Chordata > Actinopteri > Cypriniformes > Botiidae > Ambastaia > Ambastaia sidthimunki. The sequence goes on from JAZGTK010000565.1 coordinate 49,078, forward strand.
TTCAGAAATACAGCCCTATAATAAAGGGTTTTTAAGACTAGCCAGTTATTTTCTCAGCAGATTAAGAATAACATCTTTTGTTTAGCACAAATGAACCATTGACTCCTCAGCTGTCACACCTGCTACATCGTAATTTACCTGTAAATAGTGTCATCAGCTTTGATGATAGAGACGGTTGCTTGATGCGCTTTTGTTTTGTTTTGGTGATGCGCAGCTGTTGTGACTTACAAGCTGTGTTTTGTCTGAGCGCGAGGTGGGTGGTTAAATAAAGGGTCTGGATAAACATATTTACAAAGCATCATAATACAGGCTTTGTGTTGAGGTTTTTGAAAGTTGATTGTGCAAGTAATTAATTCTATAACCATCCAACATCGTCTTAATAAAGAGCTCAGACTCGCTTTCAGACGGTATTAATTTTCTTCGACTCCAGGTCGCAGCATAATTTAGAGTGTTAAAGTGGAGCATTTTGTAGTATGAATCTGTAATGTATATCGTACCTTTTAATATCTTTTAATAGAAAGCTGAGATGGATGAATGTATACTTTGTTTGGTAAAAAAAAAAGTGTGTTTGTATAGTCGAGTTATATAGTTTTATTATATACAATAGCTGAACATTATGAAGATATAACGGCAGATAGACTGTGTATGTCTGTTAATACAAAGTTTGGAGTGTTTGTGTTTGAGAGTCCAGATATGATGCTGTAGATAGAGCAAGACACATCTCTAAAGAGTGTTGCACTTTCAGGATGAGTGTACGAATGCTCCATGCTGTCAAAATATGCAAGAAGTCACATTGAACCTCTGTTAGTGTAGGTATTTATGTAATAGTTCATGTAATTCTCCTATTACAGAGCTGCTGGGTATGTCAGTAACGTTCTTCTTCCCTTTCACCCTGTTTGTGTTAGATAGCCAAATGGTGTTGTGTTGTTTTGTCTTTGGATAGGTATTTATAGCATCAACTTTGCTATTGAAGGACAGGCATTTGAAGAAGTTTAGCTTCCAAGAGGTTTTTGAGATCTGAGATGTACCAATTTTAGTGTATTAAATGAGAAATAGGTAGATAGGGGGACCAAGAGAAATTAAACATCATTGCATGGTGTTGGGTTTGGGGAAATGATGTTTTCAGAACACTGTCTAAGGGTTGTTGTTTGTCATAGCATTCTGCATTTTGTTTTCTCAATCATGGTATATTTTCTATCTTTGTCACTGGCTCTTCTACATCTACTTTCTCCACTGGGTGAGTAGTCTGACAGTGATGGCAGTCTGAGTAGCCGTTCCCAGTCTGTGCCCAGTCTGGAGCCTGGCAGAGGGCTTCTGCGTGCCAAGAGCCCCCAGCCTGTTCAGGACACCCCTACACAAGTCCAGATCCAACCTGAGCTCAGGGGGCGTGTCAAGAGCCCCTCACCCAACAGAAGCAAGGTGGCGGCCAGCAAGATCTCTGAAGTGCCCAAGATGCCAGAGAGGGTCAAAAGCCCTGTATCTCCTCGAGGTCCCTTGAGTCCTGAACCCGTGCTAAATGGGGATGGCAAAATCAATGGTGCTCTAAATGGCAGTGTCAAGACTTCTATCAGTGCCAGCCAGCCAGAACTCACAGAGGACTTACAGGGTGGGACTACTAAGAAGGTTGTGAAGGTGGTACGCAGAGTGGTTAGGAGAATAATCCCTGGCGAAGAAGAAACAGCAACAACTCCTGCAGCAATATCCCCAGAGCCCCCGAAACCAGTTGTTGAACCCCCTAAACATGAACCGGTCTCTGTGCCAAAAGCTGTGAAGATGCCCATGTTCTCTTTTAAACATAATACTATAAAGAAGGAGGAGAAAGATGATCTCTCCACTGGACTGACCAGCTTGATGACTCGAGGCAGGACCAGAGAATCTCATCCACGAATTTGCAAAGATCAACCTCCTGAAAAAGTTGATGTGAAAGTTTCAGAGAAAACCCAGGAAAAGGACAGTTTTGGACAAGTGGAACAGAATAAAACTGTCCACAAAGTAGAGGCCACGCAACACAATGAACAGACTTCTGTTTCCAGCACCCCTTTGATTCCACCCGAGTCTCCTCTTTCCTCTCCAGTAAGAATAAGTCCTGTTCCAAAACCTTTTCTTGTGACTCCCACTCCGACCATTTCTCCACCATTAGCTCCTATTCAAGATTACAAAACAGTGCCTGTTGCCCCCAGTTCTGCACCCGCCATCCCTAAAGCAGCTGCTACCTCTGCTCCTGGTAGATCCAACACTGTTAACTCTTCAGTCCCCAAGGCAGAACCATTTGCCCCACCAGCAGGGTTCATTCCCACCCCCAAACAGATGGCTATGAAGAAACCAGAGGTATTGATAACACAGATTACCCAATGGCATGGGTTGTGTGAGAAGTGCACTAACCTGTATCCTGTTTGAAGTTTCTCAGCTGTATTACACATTGTTGGTAGCATGTAGCATTTTGTACCCAACACTTTCATATGCAAAGGTTCTCTGAGCTCTAACAAAGTGAAAATTCACTATTTAATGTGTGGTTACCATGGTTTAACTATTGTAACCCTGTTTTTTTTTGTGTGAACTGTAGTCAACTATGGTTCATTTTTGTAGGAGGTAGTTCAGTGTAGTTCTTGTGTGAATTACAGTGATTATCCTGTATTTTACTTTGCAGCTGGATGCTTGATTTGGTGTTGTTCTGTGCATGGTGTTTCAAAAGAGTATATCTCTACTGGACTAATATTTGATTGATTGCATGGTTTCTCACTACAATCACTTCAACTCGTGTGTAATATAGTCTGTGTGTGGTTTGGACATGAAATTTGAAGGTGAAGGCAGCTGTTCGTATGACACCAGCCCCATCAGGGACACCTTTTCCTGTGACCCCTTCTAAACCCACTATCCCGATTCTGGCCAGAAAGGTGTGTGTGAATGTGTGTGCTGTAGTGAGTTCACCCCCTGCAGCAGTTAGATGTGTCTGCTTTGCAAGAAGGGAATGCGGCATGGCTAACATGTATACTGGTGACTTTGCTTTTAACTAGAATCTGTGTAGCGCTTTTACAATTTATCCTTTGAATAAATTGGTTATTGCTACTACAAAACATATAGTCTGTAGCAAAGCCATGATCATAGTCTGAGGTAGACTCAACTCCTTTTGGTGGTCTGACCTGTAGGAGAGTCCTCCAGTGAGTCCCACTGAAGAAGCACAGAGACGCTTGGAGAGGATCTTCGCTGCATCTGTAATGCCTCTCCATTCCTCCATCTCTCCATTTTTTTAAATGTTATTTCTGCTTATTCTCTTCATCCTCTCTCTCTCTCTCTCTCTCTCTCTTGCCAAAGCACAGAAACACTCTCTCTCTCTGTGTCTCTCTCTCTCTCTCTGTGTCTCTCTCTCTCTCTGTGTCTCTCTCTCTCTCTGTGTCTCTCTCTCTCTCTCTGTGTCTCTCTCTCTCTCTCTGTGTCTCTCTCTCTCTCTCTGTGTCTCTCTCTCTCTCTGTGTCTCTCTCTCTCTCTGTGTCTCTCTCT
>JAZGTK010000566.1:1698-62533 GCA_036877625.1 Ambastaia sidthimunki
TTCCAGGTAGGTTGGGCTTTATATTAGGGCTACGTTTTGTTAAGAGATTGATAACGTTTGCATGCTTTTAGTTTGCTGTTATTCAAGCAGCTGTAAGCGGCTTGAATTATATATGGCGAATGACTGTGTAGTACAGCGAAACGAATCTCCTCTGGTACGTACAAATGTTATTTCTACTGCGCGCTTTTAATGATTATCCCTAAATTTGGTATTCCATTTTAGCAGGTCTGACGGCGTTCAGAGGTTCCTGTAATTTTGCAGGGCAGAACGTATATTGGGGTGACTGCACTGCTGTTTTGCCTGGATCTCATCTAGATTATTTGTGTGTCTTAATTGTAGTAATGAGTGTGTAATATTTTGTATCACTTTGTAGGTGTGCACAGGTTTTGTGTGTGTCTGTGTGTGGGGTGGAAGCTTGAAGGCCTCTGTCGGCCATCTCCCTCTTGTTGTGTTAAATGTGTGTGTGGTCTGTATTGGTCGATTGATCAATTATTGAGATTTGGGTAATTGTGTATTGATTTGTTTCATATTTTGTATTTAAATAAAGCGAGTTATTTTTGTATTCCTGTTTGTTGTTCACTCTGTTCATGGCATTGAACCTGTATGACCTTTGTTAATTCCTGGTGTTTTCCAGGTGGCGTAGTCGAGTATTTCAATTTGGGTGTTTGTGTAAAGCATTCTCAAACTGACGAGCTGCCACACATGGACATTCAAACCACTACAACTGATTGAGAATGACAGATTCTGTCCTTGCATACAAAACTACTACTGGTTTTGCCCCAGTTTACCTTCACAAACACATACCCATTTAATAAGTGTAATTAAATAAAGTATTGGTTTCCGGTTTGGTTGGCAACATGTGAAGACGCATTTGACTGGTCTCCATACTGAACTGTTTATATTTGTTTAAACGAATGCATTCTAGACCAGCTCGAGATGATTTTTATATAACTAAATAAGTAGAGACTGTTTTAAGGCAAGTTTGAATAAATAATGGCGCTATTTTGAGGTTTATTGAATATGCCCAGTACGCGCAGCAAACCAGATAAGATGGCAGAGAGCACAACGGTGGTGGCAGCAGAAAGCAAAATGGAAACTATTTAAGAGCTCATTCTCTGCGAGATAAGAGTGATTAAAACTGAGTTACTTTTGAAAATAGACGAAAAAGCCGCGGTCCAGGCCACAGAGATAAAGAGGAAATGTGAGCTACTGAGAGAAGAATTTGTGACTATGATGGGCCAGGCAAGCACGAGAATAGTGGCACTTGAGACTCTGTTGCTCTCGCTGGAAGAAACAGAGAGCAGGTATTTGAATGATGTGAGTACTCTGCAGGTGGCACAACTTAAACCAGATGCCGCTGTACTAGAATCAAAAAATAAGGATCTAGAGGCCAGATCTCACCGCTGTAATTTACGCATCACGGGAGTGAGGGAGAGATGGGAGGAAAGTATATTCCCGACTTCATATCTGAGCTGCTTAAAGATTCGGTACAGAGGGATAAGGCCCCCGTAATAGATCAGGCTCACAGGACTCTGAGATCGAGACCAGAAGACGATCAACCAGCAAGGGCAATTATAGTAAAATTCCATTATTTTCAGGAGAAAGCCGTGCAGAGAAAGAAGATTGTCACACCGGATGGAGACAAAATGCGTCTTCAGACTGACTACACCCAAAAGGTCACGAGACAGCGGTCAGCCTTTAAGGTACATGGTCTACTCAGATGCTGTGGGGGTAGCTCAGCCTATTCTATCCTGCCGAGCTGAGAATGCTTACGAAAGATGGAGTGAGGCGGAGCTTTAAAGATCCAAAGCAGGCTATGGACTTTGTAAGAGACACTTTGAAGCCTTAATGTAAACGATTTTACCTGCAGCAAATAGCCAATGAATGTATAGTAAGTTAAACAAAGACTTCTGGTTATACTTGTATCATTCAGACTTTGTTTGATTGCGTATTATTGGCTATGACACTCAGCATCTGAAGAAAACGTCTGTTGACAGTAATACATTCAAGAGATATGTTCATTTTATCTCTAGAATTTAAGATTTTCCTGTTAATAAGAGAAATGCAGTATGTAATAATGTTATTTTATTATAACAGTTTGGACTGGAGTCTAAGTCATTGTGGTGAGTGAAGTTAAGAGGATATATTAACTGGTATGTACTTTTAAAAATATATATATATATTTTATTTTTAACTCAAATCAGCAAGTGCTGCTGGCTAACATATATGCACCTTATTGGGACAATGTCAATTTTTTTAAAGACCTCATTTACACGTCTTCCAGATCTTGATAGTCACCAGCTTATTTTAGGAGGTGATTTTAATTGTATATTCCACGTAGTGTTGGATCGATCTACTGCGGCATCTGGGTTACTTAGTAAATCAGCTCGATGTGTCAATGAGTTTCTGCAAACTTATGGTATAGTTGACGCATGGATATATAAAAATCCAACATCGAGGCAGAATTCTTTTTTCTGCAGCTCATCAGATCTATTCAAGGATTGATTTCATCTTTATAGACAAGAGAATGTTACCATTACTTAGAACATGCAAATACACAGGCATAGTCACAGTGACCATGTATGGGAGCTGTAAGACAGTGGTGAGGTGTGCTGTAGGTGTGACAGAGGAATTCAAGGTGGAGGTGGGTCTGCATCAAGGATCGGCTCTGAGCCCCTTCTTGTTTGCTCTGGTGATGGACAGGCTGACGGATGAGGTTAGACATTAAGGATGTAGGGCACGAGGATGGATAGGATCAGGAATGAGTACATCAGAGGGACAGCTCATGTTAGATGTTTTTGGAGATAAAGTCAGAGAGGCCAGATTGAGGTGGTTTGGACATGTTCAGAGAAGAGATTGTGAATATATAGGTAGAAGGATGCTAAGGTTGGAACTGCCAGGCAGGAGGTCTAGAGGAAGACCAAAGAGGAGTTTTATGGATGTAGTGACAGAGGACATAAGGTTAGTTGGTGTGAGAGAAGAGGATGCAGAGGATAGGGTTAGATGGAGGCAGATGATTTGATGTTGCGACCCCTGAAAGGGAACAGCTGAAAGGAAAAGAAGGAAAGCTTTTTTAGAAAGACAAAAAAGATGTTGAGGAATTGGCATTGCCCAACTTTATGTATTATTATTGGTCAAGTAATATTGATAAACTAATTGATTGGGCAGGGCATTTGAATCAGGAGAATGAACCTGTTTGGGTAGAAATGGAACAGTTTCTCGGTTTTCAATGCTCTGTGCCCCACTACCACTCAACAGGAAGTATCTGTCAAGTAATCCCTTGGTGACTAGTTCTTTCTTTGCTACCCATTACTTCTAATGCATTGTTTCTGACATCCTTAATTGATCATGCCTTTTAGGTATGGTCTAGAAAGGGACTCAGACATGTAAGGGATTTTTTTCGGGGCAGTAGTTTTATTTCGTTTGAACATATGATCAAAGCATTTGATATTCCTAAATCTAATTTTTATAGGTATCTGCAGGTACAAAGCTTAGTTAAAAATATTTGAATACCTTTTCACCTCCGTCTCCTCACAGTTGGATTGAGGAGCTCTAATTTGAGTGTATGTAAACGGGGTCTGATATCAACAGTGTACAGTTCAATTCAAAGAGTAGCCTTACTGTCTTTAGATTTTTTAAAGAAACAGTGGGAAAAGGACTTTGGAAGTGTAATCCCAGAGACAGTCTGACAATCAGCAGTTAAGTGAATCCATTCAACATCTATTTGTGTCAGACATGGACTACTACAATTTAAGATAATTCATAGGCTACACTTTTCTAGAAGTAAACTGGCGATAATATTCCCAGAAATAAACCCGACATGTTGTAGATGTCACAGAGGTGAGGCTACTTTAGGTGATATGTTCTGAACATGTCCAGCTCTAGGACCATTTTGGTCTGCTGTGTTTGAGACTTTTTCATATATGTGTGAAAAGGAGATAGAACCGGATCCAATAATAGCAATATTTGGTGTGACATCTGAGAAACTCTCGCTACCATCAGGTCAATCAGATGCATTGGCTTTCTCTTTTCTGTTGGCCTGACGACTTATACTCCTACAGTGGAAGTCAAACAAACCACCAACACATACCAAGTGGGTAGAAAGTGTCATGGCATATTTAAAGTTAACTCAAATACTCCACGCAAGACTCCATTAACAGATTTGTTAGAGTTTGGAGACCTTTCCTTTTGTATTTTGAGGACAGATTATTTCCAAATACTAATTCCAAGCTCCTGCCTTAGCCCCCCATCCCTTCTCAACCTAGCGTTTTTTTGTTGTTGTTGTTTTTTCCCTTTTTTAAGTACTGTGTTTGTTATGTAAAGAATTTTAGTTTGATGATTGTTGTGTACATTTTGGGAAATGCAATAAAAAGAATTGTCTACTAAATAAAGTATTGGTAACTGTAACTGCGTATAGCTGATGTTACTGCTGTCACATTGAGGTCGCCATTTAACCCGTTTGTTATTCCACTTAAGTGCTAATTATGTTCAGGTGTTTATTATTAGTTGGGTTATTTAAGCAGCACTGATCTGAGGATCAGCGCTGCGTATTGTTTTCCCGTTGGGTGCGAGTTACATTGTGTTCGGTAAGTTTTCTCTTGTTCTCCTTCCGGGTTGTATCCCTGTGGTTTTGTTTTATATTTTCTCCCCATTTATTCTTTGTACCTCCTTTTCCAAATAAAACGTTAAGGACTGGCTTTCACTATTTCTTTGTAACGGTTAGAGGGTTCGCTCGTCACACCGGAGACTGGGGTTCGAAACCCACGTGTAACAGAATACGCAGCCCTCAAAAACCCAGAAATGCTGTCTGATCTGATGCTGGCTGTCTGATGCATCCCGCCCATTTTGACGGGAAGCCAGAGAGCTGTCGGGCCTTGCTCTCAACAATGCTCTCTGGCAATCCAGCTCCATCCCTTCGAGCTTGCAACAGAATGGGCAAAGGCATCTTATGTGATCCTCCTCTCTGGTGAGGCTCTCCACTGGGCAGCGCGGGTCTGGTACGCTGGGGCCTCCTGCTGTTCCTCCTATGGTGACTTTATACAGGAGCTCTGTTTGTGTTTGGTCCCGAGCCTAAGTTCAAGTCCAATCCGGCGATACCCGAGTCCAGTTCCAAGTCCAGTCCGGTGGTACCAGAGTTCAGTTCCAAGTCTAATTCCAAGCCCAGTCCGGTGATGCCAGAGACCAGTTCCAAATCCAAGCCCGGTCTGGTGGTGCCGGAGTCCAGTTCCAAGTCCAAGCCCAGTCCGGTGGTGCCAGAGTCCAGTTCCAAGCCCAAGACCAGTCCGGTGGTGCCAGAGTCCAGGTCCAAGTCCAAGCCCAGTCCGGTGGAGCCAGAGTCTAGTTCCAAGTCCGAGTCCAATCTGGTGGTGCCAGAGTCCGGGTCCAAGCCCAAGCCCAGTTCGGTGGTGCCAGAGTCCGGGTTCAAGCCCCTCCAGGAGCCCCTGATCCTAAGCTCAGTCCAAGGATGCCAGAGCCAGGGTCCAGGTCCAGTCCGTGCGACCCAGAGCCGCCTCCGTGCGACCCAGAGCCGCCTCCGTGCGACCCAGAGCCGCCTCCGTGCGACTTAGAGCCGCCTCGTGCGATCAAGAGCCCAGGAGTGGTTTCCAGAGTATTTCCAAAGGCGAGCTCCAGAGTCCCAGTGTTTCCAGAGGCAAGCTCCAGAGTCCCAGTGTTTCCAGAGGCGAGCTCCAGAGTCCCAGTGTTTCCAGAGGCGAGCTCCAGAGTCCCAGTGTTTCCAGAGGCGAGCTCCAGAGTCCCAGTGTTTCCAGAGGCGAGCTCCAGAGTCCCGTCCGGGGGCTTCCACAGTGTTTCCAGAGCCCCGTCCGGGGGCTTCCACAGTGTTTCCAGAGCCCCGTCCGGGGGCTTCCACAGTGTTTCCAGAGCCCCGTCCGGGGGCTTCCACAGTGTTTCCAGAGCCCTGTCTCTTCCCAGAGAGAGAGGTCTTCCCAGAGAGAGAGGTCTTCCCAGAGAGAGAGTGGTCTTCCCAGAGAGAGAGTGGTCTTTCCAGAGAGAGAGTGGTCTTTCCAGAGAGAGAGTGGTCTTTCCAGAGAGAGAGTGGTCTTTCCAGAGAGAGAGTGGTCTTTCCAGAGAGAGAGTGGTCTTTCCAGAGAGAGAGTGGTCTTTCCAGAGAGAGAGTGGTCTTTCCAGAGAGAGAGTGGTCTTCCCAGAGAGAGAGTGGTCTTCCCAGAGTCCAGTCCGGGCGCTTCCAGGGTCCCAGAGTCCAGTCCGGGCGCTTCCAGGGTCCCATGGTCCCATGATCCAATTCGGGCGCTTCCAGGGTCTCAGAGTCCAGTCCGGGTGCTTCCGGGCTTTTTTTGCGAAGAACTGTTAATTATAAATTATCTTTAAAAGATGTTATTTGTACGTATTCATACAAAAGTAAAATGATTGAGTATGTTGGTAACTTTCACATTTTGCAAGGTAAATATTATATTCATAAGCAGAAATGCATACCAAAATGTAATCTATTTTTATCAGAAGTGGAAGCTTTGAAAAAGTCTCTAGTGCAAGTTAATAACAAAAAGAATGACATATTGTTAGATTTCATGGAGGAATTTGTTTCTGGTATAGCTCCCCCGCTGTAATCTTTATCTATGTCCTAAGGAAAAAGGAAGACATTTTGAACCTTTGTTTAATTGTTTCTATGATTTATTTTTTACTTTTTGTTTCTTACGTGGTGTGTGTTTGTTTTATTTATTTGTTTTTTTGTCTCTTGAACAGTGCTCTACAGTTCGAGAATGATTTTGTGTATTTGGTTTTGCTTGTTGATATTTTGTAATGTTCAAGCATTCTTCTTTAATAAAAAAAAATCTTGTTAAAAAAAAAATGTAAACGTTAATTTACATGTTTGTTGCCGCCAGGATAGAGTTTGCTGCATTTTTTAATTTTCTCCTCTGTCGTGCATTGGCTGTTTCCACTAGTTTTCAGGTAGGCTGGGTCTTCTATTAAGTGTACGTTTTGTTAATAAGAGACTGACAATGTTTGCACTCATTTAGTTTGCTGTTATTTAAGCAGCTGTAAGCGGCTACAATCTCATATGACGAGTGACGATGTGTGGTATAGCGAAGTGAATCTCCTCTGGTATGTATGATCATTATTTTTATCGTTTGTTTTAATGATTATTTTGAGTAATTTAGAATTTCATGTTCGGCAGGTCTGACTGCATTCAGGGGTTCCTGTAATTTATTTCAGGGCAGAACGCACATTGGTTGTGACTGCACTGCTGTTTTGCCTGGGTCTCATTCGGATCATTTGTGTGTCTTAATTGCATTAACTTTGGTTTGTTATTTTGTCTTCGTTCTGAGTAAATGTTTTTATTTTTCTAATTGTATTTAGTGTTGTTTGTAAACGTGTTGAGTGTTTTGAAGTCTGTATGATAAATGTTTTTTTTTCGTTGTAGTTTGTGAACTTGAGTGGGAGGGGTCAGCCGGGGTTATCAATTGCTTTGTTTACACGGAGTGTGTAATATTTTGTATCACTTTGTAGGTGTGCACAGGTTATGCGTGTGTGTGTGTTGGGGGGGTGAAAGCTTGAGGGCCTCTGTCGGCCATCTCCCTCTTTTGGTATTGTTAAATGTGTAGTTTGTATTGGTTGACTAACCAGTTATTGAGATTTAGGCATTTGTGTATTGATTGCTCTTTATTTTGTATTTAAATAAAGTGATTTATTTTTGTATTTCTGTTACGTCTCCTTGTTCTCTTTTTGCTTGTCGCAATGAACCTGTGTGACCTTTTGTGTCATGTTAATTCCTGGTGTTCTCCAGGTGGCGTAGTCGAGTTATTAGATTTGTTCTTTTGGTAAATCATTCCTAAACTCACCACCTGCCACAATAACATCACAGAACAATGCTGTGAAACAATAATTATCTTCTGTCTCTGATATAATAACACTGATTGAATTTGTTCTGGTCAGATGAGGTCAGACTGAGCATTGAGAATGCAACTAAGATTATTCAATAAACTCTGCTTAATTTATTCCATCATAATTTTGTCTCCTGCCTACTGACAAGTTGACTGTCTTTGACTCATGAGATGAGTCTAGTGAGACCTAGTGCAGGAACTAGTGAACTGGATCTGAAGCTTGGGTGTTTGTCTCCATCAGGGAATATTACCCTCAAGTCAGGGAGAAAGTATTTCAGTGACAGAAAAACCTTCCCAAGATAAAACTGGGTATTTTCCACAAAGAAACGCCTTTGTGATTTGCAGGGGATAACCCGATAAGCCTCTGCTCTCGATCCAGCCTCAAAAGGGTCTCATATGTGTTCCTGTAGCTCAACTGGTAGAGCATTGTGTTAGCAGCCCAAAGGTTGTGGGTTCGATTCCAGGGAACACAAGTACTGGTAAAAATTTAATTCACTGTAAGTCACTTTGGCTAAAAGCATCTGCCAATTGAATAAATGTAAATATAAGGCATAATTTATTTAGACTTTTATTTAAAGTGACTTACAATGTGAGAAAAACAAAGAAGCGATAAATCATAAAACAACAATAACATTAGCCATACACAGTTGCAATTTTACCCAGAGTACAACATTTGTTGCTTTGTAGATGTGTTTATAGATGTGATACCTGTTGGGAGAGAGGAGAAAAAGGTTAGTATTTTTTTTTTAATATAAATTCATAGGAGATGGAGATAGAAATTTATAGGAGATGCCCGTATCATGGAAAAAACACACTCTTCTTAAGATTTAGTTTTCAACTAATAACATATATGAGTGAGGCCACTTCTCAGTGCAGATGAAAGGACTGTTCAGCAGCCTGAAACATGGCAAGGAGCAAATGAACAGGTTAAAGTTGCTTGTAAGGGTACACCTTTCTGGGAAGCTGCCTAATAACATGAATGCCTCAGATGAGGGGTCAGGAGTCAAGATCATGAGGTGCAATTGGGGCATCAAGTTGGAACACCTTCTCACTGTCCTAAATGCTAAAGAGTTTGTGTGACAATAACACGGGCTGTCTGTTTGGTGGCATAAACAGACAGATCTGCAGTTCTGCAGAAGTCTTTCACCACCTCAGAAGAAACAAGCTCTCTGGTGTCTAGATCTTTGAGGAGGTCAGCCTGGTACACCTGCAAGATGACCATGTTATGCAGGGCTGCACCAGTCTGACCCGCTGCTAGATAGGCCTTGCCAACCAACCCAAATGTTACCCTACTGGGTTTGGAGGGCAAGTCTGCAGTCCTTTGGATGAAATAATAATTAGTCAGTGTCCTCCCACCAATGTCACAACATCCAGCATGATTTTACATGTTTCAGACAACAAAGCATTTCTATGAGTCAACACAATGACATAGCATTGAGTTACCTCAAAAGGGAACAGTTTGATCCAGGAAAATTAATTACTTACAGGCAATCTCAAATATTTTATTTATGTCTGAAATACTAGAAAAAGAAAACTCTCTCAAGGGCCTCCGTCCAAGAGAGATATTAGGTCTTAAACCAGATTCGGGTTGGCCAGAACTACCTATAGTAGACTAACTCAGTCCTAATGAACCCTGGCTAGGACATCTGGCATCATGGCATCTAGCCCGAATGGAGCTGGATGTGTGAGGCTGAACCAGAGGAGATAGTGTATCAACTGCTCCGCCATACCTCTATGGACTCCACCACTAGTGGATAGAGCCTCCATTGCCCGGGCTTCAGCCCCTGTCTCGACAGAATATCTGCTCCCAGATTTGCATGCCCTGAGATGCTTAACATTTTGATGGAGAGCAGCCTGGTCTCTGCCCAAAGAAGGATCTGCCACGCCAGCCTGAACAGAGGACACAAACGCAGTCCTTCCTGGTGATTTATGTATGAGATCATTATGGCGTTGTCCTTATGGACAAGAATGTGTTGGCCATTGAGGTGTGGAAAGAGATGAAGGTCCTCCCACCGACCACTGGGTGGCCATGGAGAACCACATCCCAGCCCATGAGAGAAGCATCCGTCATTAGAATCCTGCAACGACATTGCGCTCATAGAGTGGGACCCAAGGTGAGAAACCCGGGTCTGAGCCATATAGAAACGGAACAAAGCCCTCTTTGCATAACCCTTGCCATCCCTAGCGGGTGGTTTTTTAGATGAAACCCATTTTTGTTTTCCAAAACTGAAACGGTCTCTGGCATGAGCCCTAACAGCCTCTGAACCTGGAGGACTGTCAGGTACTAGCATAGCCGAATGTTGCCCACAGCAGCAAGAATTGACTCCACATGTGCAGGAGACAATTTTGCCTGCAGAAAGCATGCCCTGAAGTGAACCTGAGAAACTTCCGGAATTTGTAGATTGAATCTACCAAATGATAGTTCTGGTTAGCTCTTAACTTAATTAATATCTGGAGAATTTTTCAGACGTTAAACAAAGCTAAACATTTCCAGGTCATCCACCTTTTGCAGATTAGTACCGACCTATGAATGCGCCTGGACATTGGAGATTCTATTAAGGACACATTTGTAACCTTTTTGTCTGTCCTTATTAATATACTGTATGTGGTGGCAAAGTGGGATAACTTCTCTATGATTTTGTCATCACTGGGAACGTGCATTACATTTGTCCTCAAGACAATCAAATGGTTTGTGGTTAAAATAATCCAAATCAGAGTCAACGTGGGTTTTTTTTGCGATCACTGTCCTGCACAAGATACCAGTTAAACTTCATATGCAGTGTAGCAACTGTTTATACTAGAAGATAAATGTGACTTTGGAATCAGGTTTGATAAAGATTAACAAGTTGATCTTTGTGTGACCTCACATAGTTATGGTGTAAGTGGTGTGTGTGTGTGTGTGTGTGTGCTTGTGTGTGCGTGTGTGTGTGACTCAATATTTAATGTTTAGTAGCCTTATGACTTGTTCATGAAAATCATTCTTCCAGCAAAATTTAGTGCAAACCTGTCAGTTTTTAAATAAAAAAGTAGATTCTTTCAGGCATGTTTATTTATAGATGAATCTAAATTCAATGAAATGTAGATTTTTTTGAAGCAGGATTATCTATTCGGCTCTGCACTCTCCACATGATGGCGCTGCTAGGGTAGTGAGCTTAAACTAATGAATGCACACCAGCATGGAGCAGTAAATGCTTGCAATACATTTTTAACGTTTAAAATTTGCACGAATAAGGTTTCGAGTAAGGTTTTATCATGTTAGTAATATTTAATTTGCCTTCGGTAGGCTGCTGATATAATGATTGTTTTTTCATTTTCGATTAATTGATAAACTGGGAATTTTGGGATTTTGTCTTTGATGATTATATAAAGTTGGGAATGTATGCATAGTTTGTGATTTTTTACGTAAGTTAATTTCCTCTCAGATCTAAACTTTGTTTCACCATGTTCATACAAATACGCATACATTATTATTATTATTATATTATTAATATTATTATTATTCAAATGTTATTTTTATTCCACATAAGCATAGATAAAATATTACATAAAATGAATACACATTACATAAAATAAACATTAAAAAACATTACAAAAATAAAAAAATGCATATGCCCAATAAACCTTATATAGCAGATAATTCTGTAGCTCAAAAATACATAAATACATACTTTTTCAACCGCTTCCAGTGTACAATGTTTAAATTCACAACATATTCATTTATTACTGACTATTCTTTTTTTTCCATTTTGCAGACACTTATCCATTTAAATTTACAAAAGGGTGATCATCACAAGTAATCTGTGTTAAGAGCCAACAATAAATGTGCTACTTGCGGTTACAGCTGTACATATCGTTAGTCTAGACTAACTATAAACAGACCATAGTTGTTAAAAACTACTGCGGCGGTGCTATTTTTTAGTGATAGTAATAGCGTGATGCTTTGACATATGCCATCATACATAGACTACTATTCATGTGTGTTTGCATTTGCATGGTGCTTCAGGTGAAAACGAAAGTTTCTAGCTGGTTTAAGACTAAATTATCTCAGTTGACCTCAGATGATGTTTGTGTAAGAGAGGGGGAGTGTCCGAGCGCACGCACCTCTCGAGACACGCTGACGCACATTCATAACATTAAATATCACAGAGAACAATAAACGCTAACGTGAACCTGGTTAAAGATGGTGTTCATGAGGAAAGTCTGCTGTTTTCTTCTGTGCTGTGTGTTTGAGGTGAGTGTTGCGCGCAGGACTGAAGATGCGGAGACTCTGGAGAAGATTGTAAGCGCGCGCTGCGTCTCGCGCTGCCTAGCGCTTCACATCACGCAAATCAAAGCGTCATTCAAACACCTGCAGGTAAAAATGAATATACATAAGTAAATAAAGTCATCTGTATAGATACCTGAAAATCTTGACTATATCAAAAGCTATATAACATTACCATTGATTGGCCAGGAAAAGACTTTATTTAGCACGATGATCCTGCAGTGGTCAGGTTGCTGTATGGGGCATGCTGTGGTGGGAACCTGATGTTCTGTAACAAATTTGTAGAAATACGTTTGAATCTAATTATCTAAAATAATAAATTTTAGATAATTTTTAAAAAAATTTAGCAGGTGTAAAATGAAACAAAACTATTCATAAAACTTTTTCAAAATTAAACAAAGTATGCAAAATATTGTTTTGCCAAAAAGTCTAATTACTCAAATAAAATGACAAATACCTCTTTTTGCACCCGCATGCATTTCCACAGGTTTCAGCACCGAAATTTGTATCAAAATGTTGCCATGGTTACATTAGCGTGGCGCTCTACAATATTTGGTTATTTACGAGCACAGTTCACGAGGCAACATTATAACAGGATAAACCTTGGTTTATGGTTCTGCATTTACATATTTGTGTAGTTCCGACTTTGGGACCAGCAACTTTAGGGTGCCGTGCCGGTGCCAGCTTTTTGGCACCAGTACCTATCATTGTTCGGTCGAAACATGCAGAACCAGTTCTAGATTGGGCACCAGCAGTGTAAATGAGGTAAAAAGTACTTGTATCAGTTGTATTTGTAATTAATATCATTAACATTTTAGCCTGGAGTTCACAAAAACTGTTGTTTATGTCGTTTAACTTACAGTTACTATTATAAATTCATTGTGACAACCTCCCTGTGTGACAAGTAGCCCTATTATGTCATTGTCTGTCCCAGAAGTCGCTGTGCTGTCTGTTTGCACTTGTGCACTTTATGTATATAGATTATGTAAAACTGTTCATTCTAGTTTTGTGTTGTTTACTGTAGCACCTTGGTCCTGGAGAAACGTTTCATTTCACTATGTACTTGTATATGGCTGAAATGGGAATAAACTCCACTTTGACTTTGACTTGAGATCTAGATTGTCCTTCGGTTTTTGAGAAACAAAAACTGAGATTGCTTCTGGGCACATGTTAGTTGATAGGCAACTTACCATGTTTTAGTGTTTGAATCAGGTGTTTGTAGCTGGTTTTACCTGGTTCATCTCCCAACAGACATCAGATCAGCGTTGGTGTAGATTTAGGTAAATGTGTGATATTTTGATAAATGTTCATTGTATTGGTTCCAAAAGCATATGGTCTGACAACACACCATTCAGAATTACTCTAATTTATATCTGTTTCTCTCTGTGTGTAAATAATTACATTTACATTCATTTAGCAGACACTTTTATCCAAAGTGACTTACAAAGAGAGAGAGCATTTAACCTTTTGCCCTAAGAACCAACAAGTCTAGTCTACTGCCAAATGATAGTTCTAGATTTGTAGATAGGCAAGAATAGTTCTGATGCTAGCGAAAGGATAAACAGTAGAAGAGGAAATTTTTTTTAATATACAACAATAAACTATGTTAAACATCAGGACATTAGGGATTAGTCAGGTGTTTGCAAAACAGGGTTTTTTTCAGTCAGTACATTGGTGTTACAACTGGAAACAGGCAGGCAAGAAAAACAGGTGGAGATGAGGATCCAAAGAGGAACATTAATTCAAAGAGAAACTAAAGAGGTAAAGTCTTAGATAGCAATCTGGTGCCTAATTGACTTGAGGTGAGGTGGGAGGATGAGGTTCCGGTGACTGTCTTGAAGGCCAGAGTCAGAGATTTAAATTTGATTGTAAATGTTTAAGGTAAAATGTTCCCCAGTGAAAACTTCCAAATGGTGCCAAACTTCCATAAGGTGCTAGTAGAGGATTTTGGGGTAAATCAGGCTCAGTTTGGTGGGCCAATTCTCTGTCCACACACCATGAACATATGCTAGTGTCAATGCTAGTTGTAAATTCTAAATTAAATTTGTATGAAATACATGCTAGAAGAGACCATGTTGCATTATAACAATGCATAATACTGAAAGATATTTAACTTCAGGGTATTTTACATTTATTGTAAGTGGTAGAACTTTGCGTTAGCAATCCAAAGGTAATGGGTGTGATTCCCAGTGAACACACATAATGATAAGATGTATAACCTGATTGTACTGTAAGTTGCTTTGGATAAAAACGTCTGCCAAATTTAAAATGTAAATGTCTTGGTAATTGTGGGAATTTTCAAGGGAATTTTCAATGTTCATTTTGGAATTTTGTGCCTGTTAAAAAAAGGACTCGCTAGCATGTTTGTCTGACTAAACGTAGTACAACTACCTTATAAATTGTTGCAAACATTGTGTGTCCTGCAATACTTCCTGAGCCTTTTACAAGACAAAAAATAAAATCCATCTTACTGGTTTTAAATGCACCAAATAATCTGAGGTGCTTCAAAACAGGGTATGTTTCATAAACCATTATCTACGCCACTCACTCATATCCTTTGTTGCCGCAGCAACTATGACTCCAGATGTACCATTTACGACTGCTCCAGATAATGGCATTTGTTGTGTTAATGGCAAAGCGTATCCTATGTCAGTGTAAGTGGTTTTGCCGCAGTTAAAATACAAGTTATCACACATCAGTCAGACCTAAAAGGTGTAGAGTGACAGAGAGTTCATCTTGGTGTAATTATACTCCTTCTTTGTTCTTCTCACTTTAAAGGGTGTTCACCCTTACAACCACTGAATAGCTTAAGGTTGTTCTGTCCAGAGGTTCTAGATTTGGCTTGTTATCTTCAGCTGTTTACCCTTTATGATAGATGCATAACTCAAGGATGTTATCAAAAATTGAAGTGGAATGGGAGACTGAAAAAAATGTAAGGATTAGTTGTTGAACAACTTAAATGGATCTACATTTTTCTGAATATTGGGGGCACATGCCCCCCAAATGTCCACAGTGGTTACAGCCCTACTGTTACTAGACCATTATGTGACCTTTATACTGTTACTAGACCATTACTGTAGTGAATGTTTTACCATTGAAATACATCTATATTTTGCCTGTACATTAGCAGCAAAACTGTACTTCACAGTTTATATGCAGAGAAGATAATCACTAGTGTATGTTCTTGCCAAAAATGCAGGAGCAATTATTAGAACATCAAAATTCAGAGTGGTTAATAACATGGCATTTATGGCACAGTTAACTGGTTTAAAAAGTTCTCAGCCCCGTAATGGATCCATGGACCAAAGATGATAGCATGCAGATTGCATCCTTCTTTTTCTTTGACAGTCAATCAGCTGCAATTGACATTAAAAGGAATGCTAATGGATACATGTCTCAAGTCAGGTCTATTATAAACTAATTGCTTATTTCAGATATTATGTGCATAGTAATACATGGTCAAAATCACAAGAGCTTCTGTTCTGGTAATCTGTTAAAATATAAGGGCTGGTTAGTCAAACATTATAAAATCCTGCTGTTTAGTCCATACTTTACTTCAGTATTTTTCTGTTCACAGGAAAAGTCGCACCACAGAAATCATTCCTAATCTGTTTCTGTTTAGCTCTTTACCTAAAAACAATACTGGAACAGAAAAATTGGACAAGCACTGGTGAGGCAGTTTAGGGAAATTTTGTCAGGTCAGTGGACATGCTTTCCTTGCAGGGCATGGATTGTGGTGAAGACTGGGATTCAAGAGAATATCACAATAAGCAAGGCAGCTTGCACAATGTAAAGCTTGTGGAAATAAGAGAGAGGTTAGTTTACGGCATGACTGAGGCATATATATTTATTTTCCAAAGGATTAAACTGAAAGAAATGTGGTATTATTGCCTGGTGGCTTTGATGATGTCTGCATAAACTGCCCTAGAATGACAGGAATTAATACGATGAATTTAAAATACCAATGACTGGTACCTTTAATGCATCAAATATTCTTCATGTTGTGGTCAGTTTTATTAGCTATTTTGTTGCAAATAACTTGCTGCAGAAGCAGATACTTTCCATTAATAGAATTGCTGTTTATAAAACAGTAAAGACACAAATCTTATGTTTGTTATAACAAAAATGAGTTGTAAAAAAAAAAAAAAGGAAAACATAATAATAATTACCAGCAAGTGTTATCATTTAGATTTAGATTTTTACAGCATGGCTGGAAGACCAAAAAATATCATAACCTTAAGTTTGGTGAATTGTGTACCAAACTGCAATTGCTGATGATTGCCACCTTACAGTGGGTGATGGCAGAGGAGGACAAAATAGAGATTAGAGGATCTTGAGAACAGTTTGCAGAGAACAGCTTGCAGCTATATTGTATTGTTTGTTATGTAAAACATTGTATGTTTTATTGTGTCTCCATTCATTCATTTGTCTTGTATTGCGTACACGAGTAGACTTGCTCACTATGTCAAAATTGAGGGGTTGAGGGTCTGTCCAAATAAACTTTCTTCATTCACTTGAAGGTTAATGTACTTCAAAATTATGACACGAATTTTCTTGAGCGAAATATCAATTATCTAAATAACTGAGCTCTCTGCTCAGTGTACCATAATTTCAAATGTTTAATACACTTTGCAGAGTTTCCCTCTTAAACAGTGCAGAAAATGTGTGACCTAAGAATGTCTGAGAATTGTGTTTACCTAATTTATTAAACAAAACAGGCAAAGACTGGTAAGTGGTGTACATGGTTCAACATGATGTGCAAGGTGGCATTTACATGTGAGAGAGTGTGAATCTGCCTCATGTTATTTTTCAGTGACATCCCTCCCCCATCTCCCCAATGCTTCCTGTCAATTTAAAAAAGTGATCCTCTAAAAAGTGACAAAAGACTAATCAAATATATATAGCTAATAAATATGTATATTTAGTCAGAGTATAAATATCAAGGTATAAAACAGGACTATAATAAGTTAGTCAAAAAGAGTTTCACAACATATGTTAAGAAAAGTGATGTATAGCCACTTACAATCTGTTTTAAGCTGCTTTATCATTTTTTTTAACAGATAAAGACTTTTTACATTATTTATTTTGGGTTTTTGGTTTAGTTTGAAGGTGTGGAGTAAGAGCTTCAGCCTGGGAAGCACATGAAAAGGGATTAGGTTTGATGTGATCTCCTGAGATGATGTTACGTTTCAGCATTCCTTTGGAGATCACTACCGGAGACTTCATCACACACAATGGGCTCTCTCTGCCCACAAAGTCCTAATTAAACTTCACAAAAGCCTTGTGGAACATTAGAGAAGACATGAGTCACGTTTGCTGAGGATAAATATTGGTTAGCCATAGGGAGTGTTTAGAAGATTACTGTGGCACTCGCCACATTCGCCATGGTGAATACCATGTGTTAGCTACAGCCTCATCGTTTCAAAACAGCAACTGCATTTTACATTTTTTGTGTTTGTGGTATCTAGTGTCCAGTCATTCAAGGAGACACTATGACATAAGAAGTCTAAATCTATCACACATTAGCATTGCTTTACTCCTCATTATCACAAAACTTGACATGGATGGATTGACATGTGCTGCAGGCTGTGGTTATAGTGTGTTTACTACATGATTCATATTTGCCCATGTCTCGAAGAAATTCTGACCTTAGGCTTTAAATGTCACTGAAGGCCCTTGACCAAATATAATAGCAGTTTTACCAACAGTGAGGCACCCTCATGTACTTTTGCATATGGCTTCTGATTTAACCCCTGAGTAAAATTCTGCATGTATTTAAAAGCAGGCGTAATAGATAAGCATACCAGATCCAGATATGCATCTGCATACTAGAGCAGAGATTCTCATTTCAGCAGGGTTCCCAGTCCTGCACATAGGCCTCAGAGTTCAGCTTCAACCAGGTAATCAGGATGTTCAGAATTACTTTATTACAGACAGGTTTATGTTAATTTTACATATTGTGGTGCCAATGTTTGATTTTAAAGACATTATGTACTTTTATGTATGCTTTTGAATTTGAGACAGGCAGATACAGTTTTCAGAAATCTGATTTCCTATTTTAATGCTTGATTTAAACCTCTGAGTTTTGGGACAGTTGATGGAGGATTGAGTTTGGCCAGTACTTTGTTGTCACTACATCCTATGCTTTGTTGCACTACATCCTAATGTGTTTTTATTCCTCACAAGAATCTTTGTGATGTATTAAAATATATTACTAAATAAATGTTACAAATTATTTTATGATAGTCTTGGAAGCATAATGTAGAATAAGCTGACAATGATAAACTAATTAATGCTTTTCAATGTGTCTTAAAATTTTTTTTTACTCTCTTAAATTGTTTAGCAATAGTGAATCTTTTTCAATTAGTTTTCTCTTTTTTTCATTTGTATGTTTTTTCAGAATGACCATGTGTTGGACTGGTGTAAGATCCACAGAAGATGTTCACAGGTAAGATCTTCTCTGATAGCAAATGTTATTTTTCATTCATTGTCATTTCCAACACACATTCTTAGACTTGTTGGGAATATGGAAACATCAGTACACGTTAATCCAAATAAAAAAATCACTTTTTCTGTGCTGACTGAACCAAAGTTTGTTTTTTCTAATTTGTCAGAGTAATAATATTAAAAAATTCCGAGTATGGGTCGCCACACAGCACTTAATTTTCTTTCACTTACTTTTCACAAATAAACGAAAAAAAAAGCTCCAGGCACCACAAGGTGTGTCTCAAGAAATATATAAACATCCCTGAACACAGCTCACATGAGGAAAGAGGATTAAGCAGTTAAATTTTAACCCAAATCTTGTACTTTATTTTATGTACTTTACTTAAGTTTATTTATGCATAAAATGGCACATGCCACAGTTTTATTCAGACGGTCCGGATTTTGGCTCATTATAGCTCTTAAACACAAGTTTAAATCGCTATAAAACATTAGATCACCATAGACCATGAAGACTCCTGAGATTGAGTTTGTTGATTGAAGTGACATGCAACCATAATTATTCTCTGATAAGCCAGTAAACATAGTTAGGTCATTAATGGTAATTGCCTAAACCTAGACATCTCTGGCTGCCGTCCGGCCCTCACCAACCACTGCTTACCCTGAGGGACAAAGTTTTAAAATGCTGGAATGGAAAAGAGCAAAAGAAATTCCCCTTGCAAGCCGTATTTCTCACACCAACTATTTAGCCAGTTCTACTGTAATTGCTTTCAGATGGAATAATCCACTGTCAGTCCTTCCAATAAGAGGTAATGTAAATGTTGTTTCTTAAGAAAATACCAAAAAAGCCATTTCACATCCTCCTGGGCTGAGCTGTGTAACTGTAACGACTGCTCAGAAGTGTTTAGATCCATGTGCAGTTTATTAAACACAAAACAAGGTCAAACAGGCAATGGTCAACAACAGCAAACAGGTATAGCAAGGGAAATCTAGAATCAACAACAATATACCAGAAGAGGGGTCGGGGCAGGCAGCAATCAAAGAGAGTAATCCAATAAACAAACCAAGTCCAGGGGCAGGCAGAAAACAATCGAGAATGGGTAAGCAGTCCAGGTGATAACAGGCAGTCCAACAACAGAGGAAAACGCTCGGAATAGTTTGACGGGGCAAAACTAGACTTCGCAAAGAGTCTTTGGTTCAGGTGAGTATTTATAGCGTGGGATGATTACAAAATGGCTGACAGCTGGAGGGGGAGTGGCCCAGGTACGGGGCGCATGGGAAATGTAGTTTTAATACTCCGGTGACGCTTCCCGCTGGCGGCAGGTAGGGGGAGCCACAGGGACTGAATTTGTGACAGAGCCCCCCCCTGCGAACGGCTCCTGACGTGAGGGCCTACCACGGGGACGGGGCGCTGGTCGATCTGGGTGGTCTCTGTGGAAATCCTCGATGAGGGATGGATCCAGAATGTCTGAGGCCGGGATCCAAGATCTTTCCTCCGGACCATATCCCTCCCAGTCGACCAGGTACTGTAGCCTTCCTCCCTGGCCCTTGAGTCGAGGATGGAGCTGAACTTGTACGCCTCTTCGCCGTCCACAATGATGGGGGGAGGTCTTGGGTTGTCAGTCCCCTCTAGGATCTCCACTCCATGAGGACCACCAGCAGGCTTGAGCAGAGAAACATGGAACGTGGGTGAGATGCGGTAATTTGCTGGTAGTCTTAATCTGAATGATACGGGAGTAATTTGTTTTATGATTTTGAAGTGGTCCACGTACCTGGGTTTTAACTTTTTGCTGGGAAGACGGAGACGGAGATCCATGGTGGATAACCACACCCACTGTCATGGCGCATACGGAGGATTCTGGGTTCTTCGACAGTTGGCCTGGTCTGTAGTTCTGCGCACGGCTCATTGGAGATGTACATGTGCAGCATTCCACGTTTCTTCACTCCTCTGTATCCAGGTATTGATTCTTGATTGAGGCGTTCTACTTGCCCATTGGATTGTGGATAATACCCAGAGCTAAGACTGACATTTATATTTAGAAGTTTGCAAAAGGCTGACCATACCCGAGACGTGAATTGGGGTCCTCTGTCGGAGACGATGTCTTCAGGTAGGCCGTAGTACCGGAAAACGACGTCACACAGTTTCTCAGCAGTCTCCAGAGCGGTAGGTAGTTTGGGCAGAGGGATCAGGCGGCAGCCCTTAGAGAAATGATCAATCACCGTCAACACCGTAGTATTGCCTTGAGACAAAGGGAGGTCAGTAACAAAATCAGTAGCTATAGGGAACCATGGACGGTTGGGTATGGGAAGAGGTTGAAGCAAACCTGCTGGAGCATGATGAGGTGATTTTGAGATGTTACACACAGAGCAGTTCTTCACAAATTGTATGGTATCAGACTGCATTTGAGGCCACCAGAACTTGTTTGATAGCAGCTGGAGCATTTCCGCAATCCCTGGGTGTCCGGAGCTGAGGGTAGCATGAACCTGAGACAACACTTTAGCACGGAGGACCTGTGGTACATAGACAAGGTTATTGGGGCAATCAGGAGGACTGGGTTCATCTTGGAGAGCCTCATTGATCTCTGTCATGATATCCCACTGTATGGGAGAGACAACAATGTTAGCAGCTAGGATATTATCTGGAGTAAGTTCGACCCATTCAGTCTCATGTAGTCGAGACAGAGCATCTGCTTTAGAATTTTGGGAACCAGGACGATAGGTTACCTTGAACTGAAATCGAGTAAAAAGCCCGTCGGGCTTGACGGTGGTTTAACCTCTTGGCGGATTGGAGGTACTCCAGGTTGCGATGGTCTGTGAGTACAATGAAAGGGTGTTTTGCTCCCTCCAACCAATGCCTCCACTCCTTAAAGGCTGCCTTCATAGCGAGGAGTTCACGGTTGCCCACGTCATAGTTTTGTTCTGCTGGACTGAGTCTATGGGAGAAAAAAGCGCAAGGGAACAATTTAGGAGGCTCACCATGACGTTGAGATGCTCCAATACCCATGCTTGAGGCGTCCACTTCCACCACGAATTCCTTTTCAGGGTCAGGATGATGAAGAAGGGTGCGGTTGTGAAACGTCTCTTTAGGTCTTGAAAGGCCTGTACAGCTGCGGGGCTCAAGGATAGACGAGTAATTCCCTTCTTTACCATACTTGTGAGAGGGGAGACAACAGAACTAAAGTTTCTTATGAAACGTCTATAGAAATTAGCAAATCCGAGGAATCTCTGAAGGTCTTTTACGGTTTTGGGTTTTTTCTCCATGGCCACGGTAGAGGGAGCCACAGGGACGGAATTTGTGACAGTAACAATTTTAAAACTGCTATTGAAATTACGTGCTGTTTATTTGTTTAAAGCCCAGGCCAGGAAGACATTGTTGTTCTTTTTTTTTGTCTTTTTTGTCAGATCAGTTGATCTGTTGAAATGAAAGCTCCACAAATCCCCTCTTTACAATCTAAAATTGCACTAGCTAAATCTAAAGCACATCTGGAACAAGCATTGACCAGTGTCAGGAGCTAGATCAGGGGGTCACCCTGGTACTTGTCCAGTCCTATCCATCAGAAACAGGAAAGCTGTCAGATGTTTAACTGTGGCATTGGTGTTGTGTGATGTAACATGTGCAGCCCACTGCACCTTTAAAGTGGGATTAACCCCTAAGTTCTGTGCACACCACTACCGGGGTTTACCCTGACTGGGCTGGGGCATGAGCTTCAGAGTTTGATCAGCTAGAATGTGGCCCATGGGCTGAGTCATCAGAGGCAGTACATAAGATTCATTGTGTGTGACCAGCTTTCTTTCTCCTCTTGCTGGTCATGGTCTTCAGTTTGTGAATTGTGCTATAGTCATGAGGACATTAGTGTACTCACACTTGGCACTCTGAACAGCACCCGGCACCCAAAGCCTCATTCATTTGACTAGTGTGATTGCTCCAAACCATTCCCGACTACACAGATCTTTTATTACTAGTTGGATAGTAAATTTTTTATAAATTCAAGTATATTTTTTATTTTATAAATTCAAGTATATTTAGGTTTATAAAATATTTGGGTCTGCTTCTCTGACTTGGTACAAGGCAACCATGTCTAGTGTGAGTACACCCTAAATAATGTTAAAAACATGCTTTTAAACTATTTATCATCAATACAACCTTTAATTATCAAGATTTACAAAAACACTAAAGTCCTAATTTCTTCAGACTTTTCAGAATTTCACAGATTTCAGACATTTGGAACACCCAGGTTGTTCCCACAATGCACCAGTGCAGGTTATGTGCTGACTACTGATTTAAAGTGCAGTAAGCAACAGACATTTTCCAGTTCATTTGCTGCCCCATATGACTGGTCTTTCCTGCATTTGTCAAGGAGGCTGGCGTTTCACTGCCGCGATGTTCACACATTTCCTAGAATGCCCTTGGGATTTAGAAATACTCCTAAGTCTGAATTAAAGCTGTTTCTCCACATATGGTTTTTGTCATGGTGAGGTTGGAGGCCATGAGAATTTACATTTACATTTAGTACACTAAATCAGAACATGTAGCCTTTCTTTTGAATCATGCACAGCTAAAATGAGAATGTTGAAAGTTAATAGGAAAGGTTAAGAAAGGATATCTAGTCAAAGTCTTTCAAAATGAACTTCAAAATGATTTGAGTTAGGCAGATCTTGTTCTGCCTGGCTTTCAAAAGGTCTCACAGGGTTCTGCTCAGATTTAGAATGTTTTTCTGAATTTGTTTCACAGATATCTAAAATGTCACAGATATTTTAAAGCTGCTTTGTCATGATGGTGATGGTTCAAAAGAAATGTTTTTAGTATTTTTGCTTAGTATAGCAATTTTTCAATATATAAGATAATTAGAATTTGTATCAAAGTGTGAAAACCAAGTCATGTTTTATTGTTCCATTTCTGTGTAACTCTACTGTAATGTCATTGGCAAGTCGTGTCCTTCACTTGAATGGAATATAATATTATTTGGAATACTAACACAATATTCGTACTCAAGGAAAACTCATAAACCAGCAGGAAATTATGTCACTTGCACAGCAGGGGTCCGTTCTTCATAGGTCGCTTACTACATCCAAGATCAAATGACAAATCTCACATTAACTAATCTCACGAATTATCATTTTTCAAAATTGATTGGGTTTGATTAGTATAGCAGGATTGAGTTGAGGTAATCGCATGCTTAGGTGTTGCTTAAAAATTCAGTATATATTAATTGTAGAAAGATTGATCAGTAACGCTGCTAATGGCTGGTTATTGCATCTAAAGAACATCTTTTTTTAACGCTGCTAGAAGGTTATGGCAAATTTGAAAACCTTAAAACATGCAAATTTGTTTTATCATTTTTCATGTCACTTGCTGCCTATTATTAGGAAAATAACTGTAAAAAAAACATAATAAAATGAATGTGGACCTTACCCATGTCTTCTCCTTTATTTAAGAATAATCAAAAATGGTGTTCCACAATTCTTTTTCCCTGCAGCTCTGTCATTAGGTTGGTCAAAGTGCACTAGCTGGAGATCATCATCATGCTGCACCTCCACCACAGGGGTCTTTTCTTTTCTAATGGTGATGTTGCTTACTATTATTGGTACAACAGTAATGTTACAGGCTCAGGTGTTACAGACACAGTTCTCATTTCTGAGTCTAATGGCTGTATGTGCTTTCTTTGAACATCAGTATTTAAGGTCCCGCTCACCCTTGTTATATGGACTAACAGAAACAGCACAGTTTTATAAATCTATTTATGTTCAGCTAAAGATAATAGGTCATATACATCTGTGAAGGTATGATTAAGTTTTATAGTTAGATTTGTGAAGCTTCCAAAATTTGAAGTCCAGCAATAGTTGCTCCTATAAAGCACTCATTGTTGCAGCTTTGAAACTTGTTTTAACTGTTGAAGACACCGCATAGCTAGGCTTGCTGAAAATTCCTTGATACAGAGATCCCAGTGCAGTGATCCATATGCATTAAACAGTTAGACAATTGACAGTTTAGAAGTTTTACATTGCATCAGTTTAAATGCAAATTTTACAGAATTTAATTTGTTTTAAATGCAAAAACGAAACACTTTTGGAATGGAAACACAAAATATAGGCATACCATAGTAAGTCTGTGCAAGGACAGTTTTGAACACAGGTTTTTATGTACTTGCTTTACTTTTATGTAGTTTATGTAATTATGTAATTTTGTTAATTAAATTTTTTTAAATATATTATTATATTTATATAGTTCCATAGTGCAACCTTAAACAAAACACACAAGTTTTATGTTTTTAGTTGTTTTAAAATTTCTCTATAAAAAGTCACTATAAGCTTTTAAACTTTAAAATTATGTAAATGTTATGATGGATGCACATGTGCAGAAATGAGGCCAGGTAAAATGATTGAATTTGATTGGACAGGAGCCCTCATGATTGCTTTATTCATCTATTTATATGATGAGGTGTGGGTGTAACAAATGCTCAGGAGACGTAGGATCCATTTGCAGCGATATTTATTGGCAATAGAATAATCAAACAGGCGGAGGTCAAAACCAGCAAACAGGACTGTGAAAGGATATCCAATAATCATAAACAGAGTCCAGGCAAGAGTTCAAGCCAGGCAGCAAACAATAGAGTAATCCAATAAACAAAGCGGGGTCAGAAGGCAGGCAGGCAGTGAGATATCCAAAAACGAGAGACAGTCCAAGGTAATGCACAGAATAATCCAACAATTAATAACGCTCAAAAATGTTCCCAAAATGGCAAAACAAGACTTCGCAAGGGTCTGTGAAACTGGTGAAATGGCCGCCACCTGTGATGGGCGCTGCCCAGGTATGGGGTCATGGGAAATGTAGTCTTAATATTCCAGGGATGGCTCCCACTGGCGTCCGTTAGAGGGAGCCACAGAGGCCAGATTCGTGACAGTTGGCTTTTTTTATCTTCATGAAAAAGTTTTCCATATTGTCTTTAACGCTTTCCAGCCCACACTTTCTTACTTTTTTCTGCTAGGCCTGAATGTCATCTGTCTTTTAAAAGGGACAGCCAATAAACCAACAAGAGACCAAAACGTGAAACACAACAAATCCGAGTCTGCAACCAGAAGAATTCAGAGCTGAGTTTTTTTAAGCACTTGTCCATCATTGCAGCAGCTACATTCATTTAGGCCAGGCTTATATTAAAAGGATAGTTCACCCAAAAATGAAAATTCTTCCCTCACTTACTCACCCTCATGTCATTCCAAACCTGTATGACTTTTTTTTCTTCTTTTAAGTTTTTTAAGTATGTTGGTAACCAAACAACATTGACTTCCATTTTATAATCACAAAACCACTGAGACTTTTCTCAAAATAACTTTTTTGTGCTCCACAGAAGAAAATGTTTGGAATGACATGGGGGTGTACTATCCAGTGGCACATTTCACATACAAAGATGAGCGTTCCCCTTAAGCTGCATGTGCACAAATGTTGCCTAACATTACATAGTCGGGGTTTAGAAATAAGACATTCAGACTGCACCAGCATAATGCATGAGTTAAATCCAAATGTAAGAATGATAATCTGACTCACCCAAATTTGAACCCTGCAGCATTGATTTACAAGACAAGGAGAGTAGTGCAGTCTGATTTGAATTCCA
The DNA here is from genome assembly GCA_036877625.1 of Ambastaia sidthimunki. Lineage (NCBI taxonomy): Eukaryota > Metazoa > Chordata > Actinopteri > Cypriniformes > Botiidae > Ambastaia > Ambastaia sidthimunki. The sequence goes on from JAZGTK010000566.1 coordinate 27,876, forward strand.
TAGCTGCACCTAAGGTATAAAAAAAACACTCACGGTGGTTCATAGATTAGTAGCACATGGGGGGACATTCATATTTTTATATAATTTTTCTATATTGATTTTCATAATCTTTAAAATTACATTAATGCATGGCCTGTAGATAAATATCAAACAATGGCACAGTTTATATAGTTGTAGTTCTTAATTTCACATTTTATTAGACGTTTCTGCTCAGGTGCCTAAAGGGTCTTATCAATAAATGCTGCCCAAGAAAAACAAAAATGAAAGGGAACCTTGCTTCAAAGCTGTATTTATATCTTACTTTGCTGTGGTATGATTTCAAAGCTGTTTCATTGTATAGGGCAGCTGAATGCTACATTATTAGGCTTTTTCTAAGTGTCGGGTTTCAGATATAGCCTGTGTGGGAAGAGCACCCAGTTCACCTTCACTGAGTGTTAAAGTGAGTGGCATTGTGTTCCCTTAATTAATAGGCAGGTACATAACTTGGATTCCAGCACTTTTGACACAGGTTGCCCACTGTGAGCAGCGGTCAACATGTGATCAATTCTACGTTATGGCTAAATCGCAGACAGACAAGCGAAATTATGCCGTTACCCTGTATTTCCAGCCAGTCCACTGCAGCTCTGATTACAGAGGTAAAGATTTAATATTCTGGAATATTTTCTAGTGGCTCCTCTGCACCACCTTCCTTTCAATCTCACCCATTCAGAGATGAGAAAGAAAGATGCTGGATTTGAGGTTTATAATTTAAAAAAGGAAGTCAAAACCATGAGCTTACAATAATCATTTAATTAGGCCACTGTAATTTTTTACAAGAGGCATTTTAGCAACCCCAGAATGGAAAGTCACTTAACAGAAAGTGTTTATGGCTTGGCAATGGCTCCATTTCGCGAAAATAACCAGCACAATAGCAATTATCATGTGATGGGAAAAAGAGATTGTGTTTAAATGTTTTGGCAAAATAGCTGCTGTAGTAAATTTCTGTTCTGTTCTTTGCCAAAAGCGTATACTTTTTCATTCAAAACTGTGCGTGGCAACATTTCTTTTCCTGATGGGTTTATTAGCATTTAGTCAAACTAATGTTTTTAAAATATTAGCTGGACATATCCTTAGATCTTTCCAAAACTTTCACCCATCACCTGTGGATAAAATTTCATCGTAACCCTCATTGAAATATCTCCTTTTCTTCACTGTCAGTGAAGATTAAGTGTAAAAAAAGTTTCCTGCAGTGTATCCATCAGGGACCAGTCAGTGCAGCTTGACAAGGGCAAAGAGTCAGCGTTCTTCTAGAAGAAAAAGTTCTGAAGAAAAAGTAGATCTGAAGGAAGATGATGAGGAGCAGTAAGTGGAAATGCTCTTATCCCCATGAGACTTTTCTCAGAAAACATTTATCTTCTAAATTAAAGAAAGCTTTGGTTCCCAGGTAAATATAAGGAGCATTACAGGATCTCTGGGGAAAATTAAGTCATCATCAACAAAACTTCACCCACAATTACTTACTCAGCTCACATTCAGACTCTAAACAACAGATACTCAGAATATAAATATGCAAAATAACTTTTAACAATTTGTTGCATAAAACTGTAACCATAGGTATCATTGTTTTTTAGCTGCATTGTTCATTTCCAGTGTAAACATAATGCAGACAGTTACACTGTAAAGCATGCAGTCATCTTGTCAAATCATGCATCATTTAATTTATTTCCTTTAAAGTAATGCTCAGAGGATAAACTCACTTGACCACCAGTCGACTAGTTGGTTCACTACAGGACTATCCTGATCCTTTTAGACTTATATTCAGATGTTGCTACCCCTCACTGTTACACTTTAATCTCTTGTAAATGGAAGCAGCAAATGGTTTAGTCAACAATTTATCATCATATTGCATAATCCTGTGTGTGTGTCACTTAGTGGTGCTTGCAAAGAAAAAAAAAAGTTAAAAAAAAAGTAAAGTGAGAGGTTTATACACTTAAGTAAAGTTTATACACTTTTTAAAAAAGTAAAGTTTATACACTTTTTAAAAAAGTAAAGTTTATACACTTTTTAAAAAAGTAAAGTTTATACACTTTTTAAAAAAGTGAGAGGCATTAAAACATTGTGTGGACAGGTGGGTGGCCTCATTTGACTCAGACTGGCGAGTAGTCTCTAATTATAACCATGAAAACTGTCCAGACATGCCCTAGCAACTGTTTAGAGCACCCTAGCAACCAGCATGAATTAGCTTTATCCCAGCACCAGAACATCATAGAGACATGGGAGTTGGTTCTTTTGCTTCACACACACACATCTGTCTATTGATTTTACCCTGTTTCTATTGCTTTTTATGTTAACTGTCTAGCTACACCCTGGCAACCATTTACTCTACCCTAGCAACCATGTAATACAATGAATAAGCCAATTCTTAGCATTAGAATATTGTAGAGATATGTGCCACACCCTAGCTTATTTGACTTGGCTGACAGTGGGCTTTAGGTATTCCCCTAGCAACTTCCTGACCACCACACCCTAGCAACCATTTAGTTTACCCTAGCAACCTCATAACATCACGAATAAGCCATATGTTAGTATATCTATCATGCTAATTTATGCTAAATGTATAAGCATGATATACTTAATTATATTTTAAGTATGATAAACTTAATTACATTTTATACTTAAAATGTAAAATTGTATCTATTAGTAGCTATTAGTACTAGCACTATTAGTATTGGATGAGTTTGGATTTTTGTTTTATTTATTATTTATGTATGTATTATATATATTTAGATTACTATATATAAATAGTGCTAGAAAAATCTTTTTGATGTGAATAGCAAATATCTTTTCAACAGAATTATTGTGTGTACATAAACAGAAGACTGTATAAATGATTGAAAGTTACATTTACATTGTAATTATCTTCACAAAACCATTTTCTTTCCAAGGAGGTTAAACTAGTTTTACTTTTCTGCTTTTTTTAAATGCATGCCTTTATGTTTAGTTCAGCAAAATGAAAGCTGTATGTTCAGGTGGGGGATAGATGGGGCAGATGTCAGAATAATCCATCACATAACACAAAACAGATGTGTTCATATGTTCCAGCACATGAGTGACTGGAGGCTTGCTAATGGAGGCTAATCTAATTCAGTTCAATTTTATTTATACAGTGTTTTTTTTTTACAATGTTGCATTGTTTCAAACAGCTTTACACATAACATAATGAAAAGAAAAACAGAAAAATTACCGAACATGTATAACAGAATACACAATATAGGGTACATACAGGGTTCACAGTGAACAGACAACTTTGATAGATAAAAGAACGGTTGCAAGATCGAGAAAGTCAGAAATGTATTAACACTTTTGATCTAGGCTAGGTCATTTTTAAAAGTCAAGATTACTACAAATGAAATATTAATCAAGTTGTCAATATTTCAATCAGCTTGTCATATTGGTTTGTTTTGTTCAGCCATATACACAACAGCAACACAGTTTAAACATGTCCTCTCGGCTGCTGTACAGTAACACTGCATTGTTTGTGTTCATGTATGAATGTTTGCATGCTCTGTTTTCCCATGGCAAGGCAGCCATGGCATTTTATTAAGTTACAGGCCAATTCTCAGATTTGTTTATTTGTTTGTCTGCAGTGCCTAAAACCATGCAAGGAACTATGGGAAACAAGTCAACTCCTGTCTCCCAAGGCCTGCGAGGTAAGTCTCTTGAGTTTTTCTGCTGGAGACTGAAGAAGATAGTAATTGTGCAGGACATCTCTTTGTGAATTAAGACAATGAACGTACCTCAAAGACAATCTTTTGCCCATATGTGATAAATTAGCACACACAGCCATGCAGTCATGAGACATTAAGTACATTAAGTGAACCAGATAAGAGGCGTGTTTATGTCCAGAACTTTGTTCACAGAAAGCACAACAAGTATTAAAATCTTCTTGAAATTCAGTGATCATTGTCTTAGTGAAGCTGTAGCCTAAACAGTCAGCATGAAGTGTTTAATGCTTAAGGTCCGTCAAATTGCTACGTGCTGTGTGGTTTAGTTGTGTAAGTGCCATTTGTTTGTTTTCCCAATTCTGTGATTCAGACAAGGGAAAATGTCAGACTGACAGAAGTGGTAGAGTAATCTTGAACATGTTTCCAGAGCACTCCACAGCCACATGTGTTTTTAGAACCAATGTGTGTGAGAGTTTGACTCAGACAATAAAGGATAACATGGCAACACTATTACAAACACACATGGTGGGGCAAAGACACAGGGATTGCCGGGTGGCTCTGTGGCTCACCCTGCATGTTTGGGTGAGCAGCTGCTTCTAACTACTGTGTTCCACTCTGTGTTTGTCTTTCCTTCACACTCTGTCACTCCCTAACTTTCAGACTGCCTCTCATTAGTGGTATTTGCTAAGTCTCACTAGTTGAACTCAAGTTTGGTTGGTGTGGTAACACCTATTGACTGTTGGTCTGTCATTCTGACTGAGAATGTAAGAGAGGTAACAGACTAAATAGGTGCATCTGACTTTTCCCTAAAATTCCCCATCGCAGATTCCGATACTGTGTTTTATGAGATTTAATTTGTGCCAGTAAAAATGAATGCAAACTTTGAAGAAACTAACAAAAATTAACAAAGTGAAAGAAAAACACTTTGAAAATAAAAACAATAAACTCAATTTGGTCTGCATTTTGCAAATAATCTTGCCACGAACACGTTTATGTTCAATTGATGTATACATAAAATGGTTTGAAGAGAAGCAGAAAAGAGAGACATCTTTAAATACAAACATGTAATACCATTATTTTAAAACTAAAAAACACCATGATTCTCCTCTTTAAATAAAAACGATAACATGAAAAAAATTTATTCTATTTTCACTTAATGTAAGTTTCCATGCGATGATATTAATGTAATTACAGTAATAAATGCACACTCTTTATTTTTAAGGCTGTCTTGACTGTCAACTTTAAAAACGTCTCTCGGTTACAAATGTATCCCCAGTTCCCTTAGAAAGGGAATGAGCCCTCCCCTCTCCCTCCTCAAAGTCACAGATAGAGGATACATCTTATTGTGGATACAATATTTGGGCATACAGACAGTTGTTGAGAAATAATGGTAGGTAAAAATGGTCGGCGGGTCAGCAGTACACTTTGTTAGCTGAAATGTTAGAGGGTTATATGGACCAGTGAAAAACTAACATATTTACGCATATTAAAAGACTAAAAACAGAAATAGCTTTTCTACAGGAAACACACCTACGCATAGAAGATCATAACCGACTTAGAAAAACTTGGGTTGGCCAGGTTTACCACTCTAGCTTAAACCATAGGGCTAGAGGTGCAGCCATTATAATTCATAATTATATATTATAATTCATAAGAGTACAAGCGTACAATAAAAAGAGTACTGCATCTGTTACGATTTAAGATCCTCAGGGGCGGTACATTATTGTATCTATCTTTTTAGCACACACGTAGTCCTGGTCAGTGTCTACACACCCAACTGGGATGATATTAGCTTTGTGAAAAAAATACATTCCTTGTTAACAGATTTTAACACTTACCGTCTTATATTTGGTGGGGATTTGAACTGTGTGATGGATACAGCTATGGATCGTTCCAACCCTAAAACTGTACCTCTTTTAAAAATGTCTCAGATTTTTGCTGAATATGACTGAAATTGGCTGTGTGGATTCATGAAGGGTTTTTTTCCTAATAAAAAAGAATTCTCTTGCTTTTCACATGTCCATCAGACGTACTCAAGGATAGATTATTTATTTACTGATAAAATCCCGGCAATAAAAAACATAGAATACTATTGTTGAATCAGACCACACCCCCGTAATTTTTGATATTTGTTTTTCTTATAACTACCCAACACGGCCATGGAGACTAAACACAACCTTACTTTCAGACGCAAACTTTTGCCAATTCATATCTTGTGCATTTGACAATTTTCTACTAGCTAATAAAACAAATTCTATATCACCATCACTATTATGGGAGACATTTAAGGTTATAATAAGGGGAGAAATAATGTCGTACTTTGCCTCACATAATAAAAAAAGAAAAAAAAACACAGTAGAAATGTCTCAGGTTACGTATGTAACCCTGGTTTTCTGAAGGGAACGAGACGCTGCGTCGAAACGCTATGGTAATGCTATCAGCTTTTATGCACTCTGAAACACCTGTTGCAACAATTAATTGCGGGGCGTGACGTCACAGACGGGGTGACGTCATGACCAGGAAGCTATAAAACCGCACGTGCTGCGCAGCTCGGGTTAGCTTCGAAATGAATGACGCGGGCGCAGGCAGGCGGTACCCGAGGTATGGCCTGAGAAGCAGCGTCTCATTCCCTTCAGGGAACCAGGGTTACATACGTAACCTGAGACGTTCCCTTTCAGGAACTCGAGCTGCGTCGAAACGCTATGGGAACGAGATGCCAACTCCGCCATAGTGAGGGGGCCCCTGCCCTATGTTGCGGTCTAAGGCACCAGGACAGAGGAGCCAACAGTGGCCTGAATATCTAGGCCATAAAATCTGACAAAGGTCAGGGGAGTGAACCATCCAGCAGCGTCACAGATGTCCTGAATTGGGACACCTGCAGAAAGGGCCTTAGAGGCCGCCATACCACGAGTGGAATAAGCCCTGATCCCCAAAGGAGGGGGAAGTCCAAAGGTCTCATAAGGGATACGGATTGCCTCAACAATCCAGTGACTAATAGTAGGTTTAGAAGCAGGAAGGCCCCTCTTGTGTGGGCTGAAATAGACCAACAGCTGGTCAGATTTCCTCCACAGGGCAGCTCTATGGACATAAGTGTGCAGTGCTCGCACTGGACACACAAGGTTTAGCTTCTCCTGGTCACTATCCTGAAAGGGAGGAGGACAGAAAGCCTGGAGCACAACCGGCCGTAGGGCCAAATCTGATTCACCACTTCCAGGTGAAGTCTCCATTCCCCGGGCCTCGGCCCCTGCCTCGACAGGATGTCTGCTCCAACATTGCATCGGCCCGGGATATAAGCTGCTCTCAGCGAGCCAAGATGTCCCTGGGCCCACACCAGGATCTGGTGCGCCAGCCTGAAAAGGGGGCACGACCGCAGGCCACCCTGGTGATTTATGTAGGCGATCACCGCCGTGCTGTCAGTGCGCACCAGCACGTGACGTTCTCTCAGGTCTGGGAGGAAATGCTTCAGAGCTCGAAATACCGCTAGCATCTCCAGGCGATTGATGTGCCAAGTAAGATGCCTCCCTGTCCACAGACCACGGGCCGGGCGGTCATGAGTGGCCACCCCAGCCGGTGAGGGACGCACCTGTCGCTAGCATGACGCGGCGACCAAGATCTCCCAGCACTGGGCCCTGTGAGAGGAACCAAGGTTGCCTCCACATGTCTAGAGCACGGATACATCGTCTCATGACTCTGATCATGTGGAAGGGATTCCCCCTTGGGGAAAACCCCTTGGTTTTGAGACACCACTGTAGAGGTCTCATGTACAGCAGGCCGAGAGATATGACATTGGATGCTGCTGCCATAAGACCTAGCAGTCGTTGAAACTGCTTGACAGTGAAGGACTGGCCCTGCTTGAATCTCGTGACTGTAGCAAGGATGGAATCTATTCGAGCGGGAGACAGACGTGCCCGCATCATGGTAGAATCCCATACAACCCCAAGATAGGTGGTTCTCTGTACTGGAGAAAGTACACTCTTCTCTGCGTTCAGTCGGAACCCCAGCTCTTTCATATGGGCGAGGACGACATCTCAATGTCAAACCACCAAAGGCTCCGACAGAGCCAAAATCAACCAATCGTCGATGTAGTTCAGTATGCGAATGCCCTGGAGCCGAAGTAGGGCTAGGGCCGCATCTACGCGTTTGGTGAAAGTGCGAGGGGAGAGTGCAAGGCCGAAGGGAAGAACTCGAAACTGGTAAGCTTCGCCCCTGAAAGCAAACCGCAGGAACTTCCTGTGCTGAGAAAGGATGGGTATATGGAAATAGGCGTCTTTTAGGTTTATGGTGACAAATCAGTCCTCGGACCTGATTTGGGATATAACCTGCTTCACCGTGAGCATCTTGAACTTCAGGCGCTTGACTGAGCGGTTCAGGAGTCGTAAATCTAAGATGGGACGCAGTCCCCTTACCCTTCTTCGGCACTATGAAATAATGGCTGTAAAGCCCGGCTTCTCTGAACTGAGGAGAGACCACCTCGATGGCCTCCTTCCTCAGGAGAGTGTTCACTTCTGAGTCCATTGCCTGGGCCTGCATAGGCCCTACTAGTGTAGGGAGAACACCCCCGAAAGTAGGGAGATGAGACTCGAACTGGATGCTGTAGCCATGTTCTATAGTGTGCAGGACCCAACGAGACACCCCTGGCAGAAGTTTCCACGCTGCCAAAAAGGTTTTCAGGGGTACCAGCCTCTCAGGGCTGGCCTCTAGTATGTCTACTATGAGAGAATCAGTGCCCTGGGGCGGGTGACTGGCAGGGACAGGCCGATACAAACACTCTAGGGACCTCCGCAGAGGCTGCAGATGTCCTAGCTCCAATGCCCCTCGGGGCATGAGCTGCGGGGAACACGGGGAGACCACTGTGCCCTGAAACACCGGAGGTGGCAGGGTTAACAGCTGGGTCCCAGGAGGACCCCGGTACAGCTCAGCCTGGTACGCCTGCAACACCGCCATGGTGTGCAGGGAAGCCCCAGCCTGATCCGCTGCCACATACCACATGGTGGGCAGGGCCGGAGCCTTCAAGGACAATGCAGCTTTGGGGGACAGATAGCTCGCTAATGTCTGTTCCACCCGGGGCATTGCCTTGTACCCCTGCTCGCTCAGCCCTGCCACATTGCCATACATAGCGGAGGCAGGGCTAAACAGGCGAGCAGAGTATGGCCGACTCCATGGCCTCGACACCTCAGTGTGTAGGTCTGGGAAGAATGGCAGGCTCCGGCGTGGAGGTGCACGCTGTACCTCTCATCCAAGAGGCTCCTTTGCTGAGCAGCCTGCTGCTCAGGGGGCCGGTTGATATTTAATTTAGCCACAGCCCGAGTAACAACCTCCACAAGCTCGTCATAATGTGGGGACACAGAGGGCTCATCCACACTCTCAACGTCCAGTTCTTCTGTAGACGAGAGGTGAAGAGCAGCTGCCTTCCTCTGGGGGAAAGAAACCACAGAGCGTGCTTCCGACCCCAGAGAACGGGAGGGGGACCTGACAGATGCGGAATGAGATAGGGAACCCGTCTCAATTCCCTCCATCAAGTCCAGCTGCGATTCCCACGAATGCAGCCGCCACTCCGCCTCAGCGGAAGCGGGACCAGCACCGCGAGGAACAATATAGAGGCCGCCTTCTTGCTCAACAGTTAAAAAGTAAATCAGCATCTCGCTTTATTTCAAAGATTAGGAAAACATTGCAAGAAACTACAGTAGATCCCCAAGTAATTCATTCATAATAAATAATATTCAGATCTGTACAGTTCAGAATTTCCACATGATGACTCTTTCATCTCTTTTATAGTTAAATTAGATCATAAGAATAACCTTGATAAAACTCTATAACTTCAAGAGATATAGGATGCAATCAGAGCTATGCAGAGCGGTAAAGCTCCAGGACCAGACAGATTTCCCATTGAGTTTTATAAAACATTTTCCTTACAACTGTCCCCTTTGCTTCTTAATATGTTCAGTCACACTCCTGATCAATCAAAACTGCCATTAAGTCTTATGCAGGCCCATATCACAGTCCTCCGGAAGTCAGATAAAGATGCCCTTGACTGCAGTTCTTATAGACCTATTTCTTTACTGAATGTAAACATTAAAATTTTATCTAAGGTACTGGCCTTTAGAATAGAATATATTATACCAGATATTATTTCATAAGACCAGACAGGCTTCATTAAAGGGCGCCATTCCTTCATTAATATTAGGAAACTTCTTAATGTTGTGTATTCTCCTGCGTCAGAGAGTAATCCTAAAGTGATTATTTCTCTAGACGCAGAGAAAGCATTTGATAGAGTCAAATGGAACTATTTATTTGCTGTATTAGATACATTTGGATTCGGCTCAAAATTCATTTTCTGGATTCACCTGCTTTATCATCAACCAAAGGCAACCGCAGTCACAAATAAGATATTAAGATATTTTTCCTTGTCTAGAGGCATACGGCAAGGACGCCCCTTTAGCCCTTTGCTATTTATTTTGGCTATAGAGCCATTATCATCACAGTCTATTAGTGGCATTAAAAGAATGGGTGTAGAGTATAAAGCCTCTCTATATGCTGACGATCTCTTATTATATATAACTGATCATGTGTCTCTGAAGTTGTGAAAATATAGAGTACGGGCACAAACTAAACTTCTCTAAAAGTATATGCTTCCCTATAAATCATATGGCAGATCAGATTACAGATACAGACTTGATCTTTTGTATATCAAAATCAGGATTTAAAACTTAGGAATAAATATTACTCGTTCATACACTGATCTGTTTAGAGCAAATTTTAATCCCATACTTGCTCCCCGGGCGCTGTAGTGATAGCTGCCCACTGCTCTGGTTATGTGTGTGTTCATAACTTGCAGTGTGTGTTCACTCCTCAGCAGTGATGGGTTAAATGCAGAGGTCACATTCTTAAGCAATTTCCCCCTGTGATTAATAAAGTTCTTTGAATCTTGAATATAGACAAAACATGTGATCGTTGCAATGCATTAAAGGCAGATCTAACCCGTATGTTCTGGTCATGTACTAAACTGAGACAATTTTGTAAAATATTGGAGATTTTAAACTGCATTTAATTTAAGAATTCACCCTAACCCAATAATGGCTTTGTTTGGAAACACAGGTCACAACATCAACATAACTAAAGATAAGAAAAATGCCTTGGTATTTGCCTAATTAATAGCTAGAAGAATAAATCTTTTAGAGTGGAAATCCAGTGCCACCTAAACTGTCACTATGGCTTAGTAATGTATTGCTGTTTCTAAAAACTGAACAAATCAAATATTTTCTTAGAGGATCAACCAGAACGTTTTACAAAACATGGGATCCTTTAATAATCTATATTGAGAAGAATGTACTTCTCCAACCTTGAGTTTTGCAAAATAACCACAAAGTAACCACATTGCAAAATTCTAACAATTCAGAACACCACAGCAATGACATACCAACACCCTGGAAACCACCAGGTACCAGATACCACTGACATTTTCTTTTATCTTCCTCTGCTTGTGTAAAGAAGCACCATGAGTGTGTCACCAGTGCTGAGTTCCTTCGCTCACTGCAAATACAGAAGCAGGGCAACTGTCCGCCTCCCCAGAGGGCATCTGGCTTTGCTGCAGCCTGTGTGGAGGGCTGCATCGTTGACAGGGAATGCTCCGGGTTCAAAAAGTGCTGCGCCAATGGTTGTGGCCACACCTGCCAGACCCCAGCAAACTTTTACAAAGGTACAACACAGTTCAGGTTTCAGATTGCGAGCTAAATGAAAGATGCGTTTAAAAAACACATTCACTCCAAAAACTTTACAACTTTACAAACATTTAAAAAAATTTTTTTTTTACAACAGTTATTATATTTTATGACAGGCACATGATTATGTCTCTATAGTAAACATGGCATTAATTATTTTATGTCATGGAAAGGTCAGATCAGGCTGTCAAATTTAAAATGGAAAAAAAATATTCTTGTATTGTATACTCACAATATATTTAAATGTTAATACTTGTTAACATTTAAATATAAATGTTATATAAATGTTAATACTTGTACAGCACCAAATCAATAAATAAAATCCCCTTTTGAAAATTGTGTAAAAGCTGAAACAACAAATATAAAGAACACATTTTAGTCTAAATTTTTATTAATCTCAGATATCATTATTTGTCATTGACCTAAACTCAGTTCACAGCTGGGTCTGCTATTGTTTGTAAAAGGCAAGAACTAAAATTTTAATGATATTATAATTTTGTTGTCACCATTACTTGCCAAACAATTTGCAGTGGGTTTAGTAAAACACATTTGTATCTACATGTTATTTGTCATACTTTAGGAGTCCCTCTAAAGCCCAGGAAGGACATTTCCTTTTCAGAAGATCAACAAGGGCATCTGGAGGTTATGTGGACTTCCAAGTTTAACGTCTCAGCTGAACCGGTTCTTTTTATCCTACAGAGGAGATGGAATCATGGGATTCATCCGAGTGAGGACGAAGCATTGACTTGGCAGACTGTTCTCATGGTTAGCAGGACCTATCGGCAGTGACCTTCACAAATACACAGCTTTTATTAAGGGTGTTTTCACATAAGTTGTCTTTAAATAAAAACAAACCAAAAGGAACTCCTGCAGAAGCAGCGTTGTTTATCTCAGTGTGTGTGTGTCCTCCAATAGACTGGCCATTTATTCAGGTTGTACCCCACCTATGGCCTGAGATGATAGGATAGGCTCCAACCCCCTGTGTGATTGTGTATGTGTTCGGCCTGTGTTTGCATCATAAGTATTCATTCACAGCTTCAGTGGAACTAAAAATACATTTATACCACAGTTTTGCCTCAGCTGCAGATAACATTCTGAAATGTGTCAGCCCTGTTGCTGTGGCTGTTAAGCTGCAAGCACGAACTTCCTCAGACTCTATGGTTACTAATATACAAAAGTTAGGAGAATGCTGGTCTTACCAATCTAGTCAGGAGCAAATTTAAAGAATTTAAATTTAAAGAAACAAGTAGCTCATTATGTGACAGGTAATGGATAGGGATCTCTGTGCTATGCTTTTCAACAAGACTTAATAGAAAGATTTCTCTGTGCTGCGTCAAGCTGTCATTACCATGTCTCTTATCAGTTTTTGGCAGTGATGGAGTTCTTATATTCTGCATCCAGAAAGGATTTGTCTTAATGAAAGTCTCTCTAACCCTTTTTTACAGACCATGGAAGACAGCTCAATGTTGAAGGACATCCGACCTCATAGGTGGTACCAGTTTCGAGTTAGTGCAGTCAACAGTCAGGGCACAAGGGGGTTCACCACTCCCAGCAAGCATTTCTTCTCTGCACAAGGTAAAAACTATTTTAGATAAACCTAATTTTGTCTAATGGAATGTTAATAAAATTGACCCATTTTCATATAAGTGAAGCACTATAAATGAATTGAATATCTTTTTATCAGGCCATTTATGACAGCTTTATTTTACACTAGTCATGGCATTTTTCACCTACAGTCCATTTACTATGTCAGTCTGGGTTTCTTTTTTTGCACCAAAAGCATGCAGTCATCATTTAGATCCCTTTTAGTCAGTCTGACGTTACTTTAGCGCACTGACATATGGTGTCTGCAAGTGGTGTATAAAACCGTCCGCAGCTCGCGTTCACTCCGTTCATGTTTTTTTATTTTTTGTTCAGCCACCAGGCAATTGCCTGGATAAACCACCCTTCTCAGGGCATCTTTTTTCTCTGTATGGAGTTGGACTGTATGGTGGTGCGCCTCTCTGACAAGCGCGTTTGTAACGGTATGGCGGCTTCCTGGACAGAACCTCGAGAACCCGTTTTTATTAGTTTCTGCAGGGCAGGCATGTGCTAGTCCACATTGACAGCATGGCGACTGTGGCATACATCAACCGTCAAGGCAGTGTACACTCACGTCGCATGTCTCAACTCACCATCTCTTCTGGAGTCAGCAGCGACTCAGGTCGCTTCATGCAACCTACATTCCAGGCGAGCTCAACGGTGTGGCAAACAAACTCTCACAGCAGCCGTCACCTCAGGAGAGTTAGGACTCCATCCCCAGGCCCATTTAAGGCTTTATTAGTAAGCAGTAATACTTTGTAAGTAATACAGAATTTAACAGGTAACTAGTGTAGAGATGACAAACTTCCTGGATCACATTTTCTGGACATGGTAAGAACCCTAGTTGCTGCATTTTGGATTAACTTGCTAGTAGCTAGCCACCTAGATTAAGTGATTTTGTAGTCGCTCTAAGATGTATGTATTGGTCTATAGTGTCAAATGCCACACTTAGACCAAGTAAAACCAACAATGAGATGCAACCTTGGTCCGCTGCTAGAAGTAAATCGTTTGTAATTTTGACCAGTGCAGTTTCTGTTATATGATGTGGTCTGAATCCTGACCAATACTTTTCATAAATACTGTTTCTGTATAAGAAGGTGCACAATTGTGTGGAAATTAAACTCTAGGAAACCTCTGACTACACAGACACACAAAACCCCTTCTTTGTAAATGATTTGGCCTGGGTTCAGTATCAAAAACGTGTTGTACATCTAAAAATACTATGAAATAACTAACTAACTAATACGAACTAATTTTACACTAATGCAGAAAACAAGAAAGGCAAGTTGAGACTAAACTGAGCGACAAATTCAAACTGGACCATTTGGGGTTTTGGAAACATGTTGGGAGTTTTTGGTACCAGTATTTGTTTTCATATTTGTAATACTCTCTGATCTAATCACATTTTTTGTATGATGTGGCTCATATCTTCAGGGGCCCCAGGGGTGCTTGCATTGGTGTGTTTTGAGAGTAAATTCAGCTCAACACCGCAGCCAAGATATAATTACACACAGTCTGAGGCAGCACACAGCCCACTGCCAACAATGACTGAAATCAAACCTGCTATTTTGAAAGAATACAAACTGTTAAAGAGAGAGTGTGATGTGAGTGCAGAGATCTGCCTCACATCAAGACATATTGCTCAGAGTGGAACAATATCAAAGCACTGTCGCAGACATCATACATAAACGATAACAGTGATATACACCCAACATTTTGGAAAACTTTGATGCCCTTCATTGGGTTGCAGACATGCTATGCTAATGAAACTGCCCAAGAAGGTGAGGAATGAGGGTGTGAAGGGGGTTGAATGAGGAATGCTTGGGGTCAGAGGTTGTGGCTGTCGTTGCTCAAGAAAAACCTGCAATTGAGGGATGCTGTCTGGATTTATGAGTTTGTGAGAAAAAAATACAAAGTGACAGTTTTGCGCCTGTGAAGTGGGCAGTATGGTCCTTTTCAGCTGCTGCCTCCAAGTATAAGACTAAGCCTTTGTTTAGGAAAAAAAACGACTTTCCCCTTACGTATGTTCAGTGCAAATAAAAGCACATTGACTGGCCTCTGAGGCAATTTTTTTTTGTTTTTGAACAAACCTCAAGGAAAACAGTGGGCTGTTGACTTGAACCAGAAACACAGAATTTGCCATGTGGAAACTGTTTATTTTCTTGCTTGAAGCAGGATGTATTACATTAGCTTTGTTATAGCTAGCGTCTCTGTAACTATTGCCTAGGTTAGTGATATAAACAAACTTAAAGAAATAAACTTTGGCATGTAACTCATTCCACACTGTTTAGGCTACAGAAATGAATTATACTTTAAATCATAGGGCTTGTTGAGGACAGGTTTGGTAACACTAAAACAGACGTAAAATTCCTATTCCTATGCAACCATGGGACCAAAGCCAGGTCAAGACACCACAATATCATTGAAGAATTAGGATGGGCTCTTTTGACTTGCATCAGTAAGCAACCGACCAGAGCACCTTAGAAACCACATAACTATGCCTTAGCACCTATCCAAAAAGCTCTGCATAGCCTCCATGGACACTGCCTAGCAGCTGCTAAGAATGACCTAACCCCCCTAGAAACATCCCAGCATCTGCATACCCATGTCTAGCAACCACTCAGAATACCTTATCACTTGCATATGCCTTCACAAGCACCTAAAGTACCATAGCAATTGATAACAACCATCCAGGAACAGTCTAGTAACCATGTTATGTCACACCGCTTCCTGTAACTGAAAGTGGTCAGACTTCTTCAGTCATAACTGTTCTTGAGGTTGTAGTGGGTGTAAATACAGTAAAATGTGACTGCATATTGGTTTTGGCTTTTCCAAACAGCACCAATGGACACATACCACACCCTCAATCTACCTAATAAGTCATATAACCGCATACTTACACTACACATATGCACACACACAGATACATCATGTCTGGACCTCACTTATCCACATTAAGACAAGACATGTCTAAACACACAAACAAAAATTAAGACACACAAACTGTTCTTGCAAAGTGCGTGTAAACTTGTGACTTGTGTAAACATTCCACTAAAGCTGTGGAACATGTCTACAGTCAAACAGGACATCCCCAACAGGCAGCAACTGCATTATTCTGCAACAGAAAACACCAAATGGTGGTATCCCAAGGGTACATTTATCGCACTAGGTAATATGGCTGGGTATTGCCAGGCAATGAAGTTTATTGACAAAAGAACCCTAACACTTATAAACCTTCAACTGAGTTGACCAAATGTACAGTAAAATGGCCATTTTTTTTTAATGAACATAAAATTGGCTTCATTTTCTTTTTAAGCTAAATATATTTTTGTTTTTCTGTAGTGTGAAATGACCTGTACGTGTTCTTGAGAGGTTTATTGAACTTTAACCAAGAACAACTTGCTGCTTTTGCATCACCACAGAAACTGTGTAAAATCTCACATTGGCCTTCAGAGCTCAATCCTGCTAAAGTTATTGTCATGGCTTGCATATAACACATACTTTATTAAATGAAAATGAAATGTAAAGCCGCTTTGCAACCATATGCATTGGGAAAAGTACTTCATAAATAAATTTAATGTTTTCTACGAGGTGTTCTCTTGGTTATGTCAGGTGAGTACAAATAAACAGAGGACAAAGTGATAAAAAGGTTCTAACAAAAACACCTTCACGTTTATGTTTCAGATCCATTTCCCCCAGAGAACCCACAGAATGCCAGAACACACAACCATACAGTGCATGCTGATGGAACAGTAAGTGTTCTGGTCCTGTGGGATGCCCCCAGGGAGAGTGACCTGGTGGTCCACCATTACAAGGTAACCTGGAGTAGCCAAGGAACACCCTCAACCAGTCAGAGCCAAACTGCAAGGGTCACGGATGGGGTAAGCCCTCCTGAGCTCACCTCTTTGCTGGCATATTCTTATAAATACTGTGTATACTTTTATATCCCTGCTAAACTGTAAACCTGTAGGGGTTTCTTTCAATGTTTATGTATGTGGAAAGTTCATTTAATAAGAATGAAGGAAAAATTAAGCCAGACCAAAGCTTTAGATAATGGCCAATATCTCGTTCGAGCTGTCGTGGTTGCCTGAAGAGGAATTTCTACCTCTTTCTCATAAAATTTAACCTGAACCTTCAGAAAAGGGAAAAAAATTTCCAGGATGTTTTTCTTGGTTTAAGTCTTGGAATATCAGACCCAGACAGTGCTAAATCTGTGAGTTTAAGGATTTAAACATAACTTTTCACTGGTCAGCCTCATTCTCTTTTGGCCACTGCTGTCTCACAGGTGTTGTACTCATGTGCATCACCTGTGATGAAGTGAGGGGCTTGAGCCCGTTACTCAGTTTCCCCACAACAACTATTGAAAAAGCAGCTGCTCTAGTGATCAGCATACTTTATCGTAGTACTCTTCTGAAAGCCACAGCTCTAAAACAGATTTGATTAGGTAATGTTTTTACAATGCAATAACATCTGAGTCTGAGAAAGCAGTCTACTTTATTGAACAGTAACTTATAAAGAAAGTTATAAGAAAGTTCTTTATAAAGCAAATGTTTGTTCTTAGGATCGCTGCAAGCATTTAAGAGGTATTGTAAGTAATTAAAAATGTTGGATAATTTTTAAGCTGCATGGATTTAAGTATTCATATAATCCAAAAAACACATCATAGCTGCAGCAAAATGCTCAGTAGCCCCTGTAAGTTTGTTATATTAGTTTTAAAGAAGTCTGAAATTTAAGTTTTAGTGAAGCCTGCACGATTTTTTTTTGACAAAGAATTGCCTTGGTGTGAACAGACCTTTAAGGGCAGTTCTAGCGGTGTTACACACATTAATATGAACGTATAGCCCTAAGAATGTGTCAAGCAAATAAAGTATATTAGTAGACTAGTCTTGAGATGGCAATCACCTGAACCAGGAGTGTATAGCAGGTGTTATTTTTCTCATGTAGAGTGTGAATTTGTTTGACCAGTCAGTCATTTTAGATGTAGGCAGTAAAGTTTAAGTGGTTATCAAAAACTGAACTGGTTGAATTTTGTTGAGTCCATCAGTATCAGTAATATTGTTGTATGGGTTCAGTTTTTAAAAAGCCAATCCAGGCCGAGATGTCTGTGAAACATACTGAGATCATCCGACTGGATGACAGGAGGAATGTACACAGAAAAGGGAAGAAAAGTTGACATTATGCTGCTTCTGCTAATGTCCTGTGATGTATTGTTTTGTAGGATGTAAAAGAGATGGAACTTCAGGCTCTGCAGCCCAACACACACTATATAGTGCAAATTCAGGCTGTCTCTTACTGGGGTCAGAAGCGACTTAAGAGCGGCCGGACTCAGCTCTCCTTCAACACAGCTACGGTCACCAGTAAGACCCTTTTTGCAAGAGAGATTTGAGTTAGAAATGATTTATATGAAAGTTTACAAAGTTCAAATTCCTTTATATTGTAATTAATTGTCACACAGATTGTGTGACAATTTTTACATTCAATCAGTTGTATAAGTATAAATTGGCTTTGACTTTGGCCCGCTCCTTGTACCATGAATCAGTGTTGCCGTTGATAACTGCAGAGCCATTAAAATAGCAGAGCCATTAAAAACACACAAAACCTTCTTTGGCAAGTAGGCTGTTTTGTCAAAAAAGTTGTCCTCTTACGGTGACTTAGTTTCTGGCACATGAGCAGATGAGGTTAACCTCTCCCAGAGGCAGCACATTTCAACCCTGCAACCAGAACATCACACCATGGCTCACCCAGGAGAAGGCTTTTTTGGCTATGACCCAATTTTGCACTGTAGTTGACCTCAGAGAAGTTTCTCACCTCCAGAAAGACTCAGCTCTATCATAGCAAAACCCTTTCTTTTGTGGCTATTTCTATTTTTTATTAGGTTGTATAAGTCCTCCAAAAGTAATTCCAGGCATAGCAAGAAGTCTGGTAGTTTTATGAAGCTCTGTTGGCTGTTTAATTCATCTATTGCACACACTCGTTCTAAAATATTCAAAGAGTTCTATCTATTTTTCTAAATTTACTAAAATTTTACTAAAATCTACTAAAATTTCTTCACACATTTTTTATTTGTTTCTTACACTTTCCACACATTTATATGTGTTTAATATTTTCCCCTCTGGGTTTATCAGCTTCATGTTTCTCTTCTTGAGGGCACTAAAACATAAGTTATAAAATATATATAAAATATTATCTACCTATCTCCATTCTTACATTAATGCACTGGACTGCAAGACTGCTTAATGCTAAATGTGAAATTTAATTAACTGTTTATAAATGAACAATTTGAAAATCAATTAAGAATTAAAATCAAAATAGAAACATCTTGTACACCTTCAGTGTCAGGTGACGTGTTATGCTCCAAAATCATTTTGATTACCACAGGCAATCATGCCTGTACATGTTACCTGTAAATAGTACTATAAACAGTACTTAACAAATAGTTAAATAGTCAGTTCACAGTTCAATAGTCAGTCATGTCTCTCCTGTGCCACAGATGTATATAAAGATTAAGTTTGAAATAACACAATATTCCTTTATTTATTCAGTAAATTAAAATGTTTGCCAAATGTAAATGTTCTCTTTGTTATTCTAGTGTCCTCTTATGGGCATGAGCACAATTCTGGAGAGTTTTCCAATGAGCTTCCCATATCCTACTCCTCACCCAATATCCTGAGACTAGAGGTGGCCGCCCCTCACTACCACAACAACCAATTGCAGGTCAAGGTCTTTTGGAAGAGCCAAAGCCAAGGCAAGTGATCTGCCTTGAACACCAGCGAACAAACCAAGAGGTCAAAGAAGGTTTACTTCTCAGTGGAAATTATCTCCTAACATAAAACACTCTCAGCATGACTTCACGCCAGTCACGCAAAGCATATCTGTTGGTTGACGGTCCTTTTAGATCCATCTGTCCTTAAACAGTCATTGCCCAAGCAAAGCAACGTCCTGAATCATGATTTACTGAAGCATGTTACCAAAGATAAATATTATCCATCCTGCATAAAAAGATAATCTCACAGGGATGTCCTCTCTAGACTCTTTCCAACAGATTACTCACAATTTGCTTAGTGTTTTAAAAATACATGTTTAGTGAAGTGACAGCTTTCAAAAGAAAGATTCCAGTGAAGTTGCAATCACTCATAAATAGAGGGTGTTGATTTACTGTTATCTTCTGGAAAAAAAGCCATGAGGAGTGATTTAATAATGGAGGTACGAGTGTGAAATCAAAAACAGATGGAGGGAAATGGCAACCTGATGTGCTATGGGAGATAGGTTTGAAGAAAGATGTAATGTGGCTTGGATGCGGAACGGGACAGGAGCAGAAGGGGTCCCTAAAATATGATCTCGCTGCCTTTGTGAGTTTGACCTCAGAAATAATATAAACATAACATGCTGTCTTGTTTCCACTTGTAGAAAGCCAAAAGGATTCTAGTTCATACCTTCTCAGATGGTATCCTGAAGTTTGTGCAAATAATGTCACGAAAACGGAGAAAACAGCTACACTGCAGGTATACCTCATTCATCATAATTTAATAACTCATATATCAACCACCTTTACGCTTTATGGCTAAGAATAAAGGGCTCATGTCATACTTGATTGTCATTTAATTTTTTTAATTTCCCTAAGGTCTTGGGTATATTTTTATTATTTGAAATGTTTTATGAAATGAAACACAAAACAAATAAATACAAAGCAATAGAGATATAAATTTAATACAAACACATTGGCATGATATGCTTAGGTGTAGTTTAAAAAATTACTGGCCATGAATTAACATATTTCCCTAAAATGTACTATTACTGTTTTTTTGTCATTAGTTATTTGTCCAGCCACATGTGGTTCCCTTTGGAGGGAACTCAACACTGCCTCTGGTTTGACGCTATGAGGAACGGCGTGACCGGTGTCTGAATCTCCATATAATCAGGCAAATGCAATTGGCCCATGGCAGTGCCTGATGTGCATCAGGTGCACTCATGAGTATACAGTATTAGGGCACCTGTAGAGCGTCATTAGCTTTTTTGTCTTCAGGAGCCGTTTGTCTGTTGTTCTTGTGGCGAAGCGCCCATGGACTCAGCTGCAAATAATTGTTTCCTGGGGTCAAGAACAGACATGCTTAGTTCTCGAGGAAGCTGAGTGAGCACATTGCAAGGGCTTTATTTCTTCCTTTTTTAAACGCATCCGCAGAAGATTTTGTGAATTTGGAGGGAATGCGCACTGGCACGCAGGATGCCTCTTGCTGATGAGACGCTTGCGAGTGATCTCTCGGTGGGCGGGGCTTGTCTCTGCAGGCTCTGACTCTGCTAATCAGATCATGTCGGGTCTTATTGTGTCTGAATGGCAGAGCATATGCGAGAGCAAGTCAGGCTGGTGCTGCACTGCATACAATCGCTGTATTATAGGCATACCAAGTCAACCTGCTCAAGGGCTGTTATAAACCAGGCCTGTCTATGTCTGAGGACTGGCGGCAGGGCCATAGGACTCTGCCCTCACATGGCAGACCACAGGAGTGATGCCATGCTGGGAAAGGATGCAAGATGCCAAGGGCAGGCGGGTCGAGGCTCGCATGGGAGTGGGGAAGTAGCCCTGTCTCGCTCCCTCTTTTTTCCCCTGTCTCGTTGTGTTTGACAAACACTTAGACAGACTCTAAATGTTGGAAAAGGGGTGTCCTGCCACCCCAGATACCGGGGTTCTGTCTGTGTGTGCCTGTGTGCACGCCGTCACTAAAATTAAGAGACCTGGGTCTGAGCCCCACCTCGGACTACTCTAGTACAGGCCCAGGTCCCACGTAGACAAGGGAAAAACCATGCAACCATGCTTTGATTCCTTTAAGTCTTATTGCCAAAGAGCACTGCATAACTATACATAATCTATCTGCACTGCATGAGACGCAATAGAGATGTGTGCACGTGATGGGGGAACTGGATATCTGATTTACCTTTATACTATTTCACAAGCATGCCTTATTCTTAAAACGTTTAATTCACTTTTAAGTATGTATAAGTATTTGTTTAGCTCTGTTTATACTTTATATTTCATACTTTACTCACTGTACTCTACTTACTTACTGTACTCTACTATATTTAGCAATCACTGTGTTGTTTTTTTTATCTCTACTCAGGGAGCACATTACGTGATTACCAGTCTGTTTTTCGCCTGTAAGTACCGGGTATCAGTGATGCCCATTACAGAACAAGGGCAGAGATCAGAGGTCACAATCATTGTTACCACCCCACTTTGCCCATCGCTGATGGGCAGACGAAAGAAAGATTCCACCTGTGCCAGAGATGGTAAGACTATTACAGTATCTACTATTAAACTAAATGTAAATAATGTAAATGCTCACAGGCCACGTTATTAGGTTCTTATTGCTAGTATTGGGTTGGACCCCTGTTTGCCTTCAAAACTGCCTTTATTATTTATAGCATAGAAATAAAAAGCCCCGGATGGCTGAGGTGCCGGAGTACCAGGTACCTGTGTTTACCTGACCCTCGAAAGCAAACTGAAGCAACAGCCTATGTCGAGGCAGAATGAATGCATGAATTAATTTTTCAGTGTTTGACATAGTAAGCATGTAGTTGTAATGAAAGCTCAGAAGGTGGTAGATCCATATGCAGCTTTTATTCAACAGAAACAGCGTTAAACAGGCAAGGGTCAAAAATACAGCAAACAGGGGCAACACAGGTAATCCAAAACATGAACAGTTCCAGGCAGAAAGGTCAGGGCAGGCAGCAAACAACAAGGGTAATTCAATAACAAAGCGTTGTCCAAAGGGCAGGCAGCAAACAATCAAAAACGGGAGACAGTCCAAGGTATCCAGGTAAGTAATCACAGGAAATAAACACTCGGAATTGTTCACACTAGGCAAAACAAGACTTTGCCCTGAGTTCGTGTTGGGGGTGAGTATTTAAAGGGTGAATGATTACGAAATGGCCGCCACCTGTGAGCATCCATCAAGAATAAGACAGTATTCTAGGTTGTTCTGTGTGGAAGATTAATAAATAAAGTGGAAGGTGTAATAATATAACCTGGACCAAACAAATGTACAGCAAATGTATCATCAGGATAACAATGAAAACTAACTCTATGTCTCTAAATAACTGCTCCCAGAGGTAGCATATACAGGTTAAAAAGCTGAGACCCAAGCACTGAGCCCTGCAGCACTCCACACTGAACTTGTGATCATAATGACATTTTTTCCTTCACAGCAACAAACTGGAATCGGTCAGATAAATATGATTTAAACCATGCCAGTGCAGTTTCATTTAGGCCAGCATAATTTTCAAGTCTATTTAAGAGAATGCTGTGGTCAATAGCTTTAAAGGCTGCGCTAAGTTTGAGTAGAACTAGAAGAGAGATGCATCCACGATCAGCTGGTGAGAGCAAATCATTTTTCACTTTGATAAGAACAGTCTCTGTACTGTGATATGGTCTAAATCCTGTCTGGAAATTCTCGCAGATATTGTTTCTTACCAGGAAAGACACCACCTTTTCAAGTATTTTTGAAATGAAAGGTAAACTTGGCATGGGTCTATAATTTACTAGTTACCTGGAATGAAGTTTTTTTTGTATAAACTGGATTTTTTTTAATAAGAGGTTTGATAACTGCCAGCTTATAAGGTTTTAGGACATAGTCCAACACCAGTGATGAATTAATAATACTATGTAGAGAATCTATAATTTCATCTCTTTCAACAGCCTGGTAGGTATAGGATCTAGCATACATGTGGTTGATTTAGATTATTTTTAAAAGTTTATCCTTATCTATAGTAGAAATCTATAGATGCCATCTGTTGTGATTGTGCCATCTGTTGTGATTGTGTTGCAGACATTTGCATTAAAGAAATTAATAAACTCATCATTGCTATGATATTGACTTTCACAAGCAGTTGATGCTTTAATTTGATCTAAAATGTCTTTGCTCTGCTGCAAAACTTTAATTTCATCAGTATTTACACCATTGGACAGTAATAAATCTAAAGTATGATTATGACAATAGGTGGGTCCTGACACATTATGAAACCACAATAAAGTTTAAAATGTCTTTGAAAGCCACCCCAATGCATCTTATTTCATTACCCACATGGATTGTAACATCACCAGCAATTAAGACATGATCTGATAAAAAGTCAGCAAATTCTTTGATAATGTCTGTGGGGTACCCTGGTGGCCTGTATACAGTAGCCAGTAGAAATGACAAACTCCATTTATCATTTACACCAGATTAAGATATTGACCACCATTACTTCAAAAGAATTGTATCTAAAATGAGATCTCGGGGTAACTCTTAAAATATGACATATATTAAGTTGCTGCCACATGATTGCCTGATGAGTCGCAAAAGAAAACAAAAACATTTACTGTTTAGAAAATTGTTTTGTGAAATATGACCTAGACATGCCCAGATTTTATGAAACTCACATTGAGGTTGTGAATCACATTTTTTGCATGTTATGCCATTATTTCAGTTTTGTTATTAGTATAATATTCTGTCCTAGAGCGCCATCCTCAGGTGAAGAAAGCATTGCAGCGGCCTGAGAAACTTGCAGCGTTGTTTCAGGTGCTGAATGGCTCCATGCAGGCAGTCTTTAGCTGGCAGGTATCACCACAGAGACCAGGACATACACCTGTCACCGGCTTCCTGTTCTCCTGTGTCAGAGTGTCCAGTAACAGCACAGATGGCACACTGATGTCCCAAACACACGTCCTGCCACCTGTGAGTCACACTCGCACTGTGTACAAAACAATTGAAAGACCACCTGGATGATTTTAAACAGGGTCTGAAATTGTCACCATGCACAAATTCAGTTTCAGACTAAATAAAGTAAACATACTGGCCATTTGCTGGATAACACATGTAAAGCAATTATATTTTACTTTATCATTTTCTTCAGGATACATTTTATCCCAAATGATTTTTTAATTTGCTGCTGCTTGTCCTTTCAATGTAGATGCCCAATGACACTGAGCATAGCCTGTATACACATTATGTAGCCATCTGAAATATCGGATGATATCAGATCAGATAAAACAACCAAAGTTGGTACATGCCAAAATACTTCAGGCATATGCTCTCAGTCCAGCACTGTGACTTTGTATTGAGTTTATGCCTAAAAAAGGTGACAATCCAGCCTCCTGCAGGCAACAGTAACAATGAGCTTACACAGCTTACATCAGCTTTCCTATTCTGCTGTATTTTCTGCATCCTATAATCTAGGCAATTTCTGAACACGCATACAGTGTATTGTTTCAAACAAACATGCTGGTGTGCAAAAAAGTCATTAGAAAATGTGTACTTTTCAACATTGGGTTGTTCTGGAAAGCTATGCTGGGAAAATCATCGTACACATTTCTAGTTTTTAACCCCTCAAGTACAGTACATAGACCTGTACATAGATCTGTAGTAATAGACATTTAAGAGGATTAACATGTGTTGTATTATGGATTCTTCTATGAATTATTGTTTATTAGGATCAGCTGTCAGTGATTATAGACGGGATCCAGCCTGACAGTGTGTATAAAGTTCAGGTCCAAATTCTGTCTGAAGCCAGAAAAGGACCATCAGTGGCCAAAACTCTCCACACTCCTCATGTGAATGGCACACTCCTCTGAGGTACAAATGACGCCTTTGAAAATTCAAGACGTGTGTGATATTCAGAGTACAGTATTGTGTGCCAAAACCTTCACCTGCTCTAATCCACTAAAGTTACAGTAACCGTACTTTACAGTTATACTGTCTAATGACTTGTTAAAAGTAAATGGAGTCTTTAAGTAATTTCAAATGAACTATATTTGTAGTATATGAATGCATCTCTTAGGTGTGTGAGGAGTGACACACTGCCTTAAAGACTTTACTGAGGTTTAGTATGAAAGAATAAAAACAGTTTAATTCTAAAGTCGGATAGCTTTGTTTGACGAAAGTTGTCTGCTCCTCCACAACTTCCACAAAATTACATTTGTGCATGTGTGTAAATGCTAAAAGAATGCATGAAACAGCTGACGATAATACTGGGTGAACATTTATATCTATTTATATAATAGACAGTATTTTCTTCTACAGATGGAGGAAAGATAAGAATTCGGCTGCTATACATCGCCAGCATCAACTTCAGAATCTTCATGCAATTCTCTGTGGACATAAAGATTATGTCAAGAGATCAGACCTCTCCCAGAAGACCAGTGCATAAATCGGAGGCATTTTAGAAATAAACGCAGAACGGAAGGGTTTGAATGAGTGTACATACCATGAAAACTACATGAACTGAATTATTCTTTCGACATGTAAAAATGTGTGGGACTGAAGTGTTTTGTTTAGTTGCATGGTTATTATGTAACTTATTATGTTATTATATTGACATTTATTTTTCATACAGAAGTTTAATAAATGTGTTTGTACTCAATTCAGCTTTATTTATGGAGCACTTTTTACAATATTGCATTGCTTCAAAGTATACATGAAAAATGAATGAAAATGAAAAATAAAACACAAAACACCAACGTTGGCAAACATTGTACAACACTGGTATTATTGAAAATTGTATTAATCATTATGAGTTGTAAATTAATAAAACTAATTTGGGATATTAGGTGTGTAGTTAGTATGTAGTTTATAGGTGTGTAGTTTATGAATATAGAATTAAAATGAATAAAAAGGAAAGAGGGTGTGCATTAGAATGTAATGAGATGCCCCATTCAGCCACGCCAGCAGAGGGAGCCCTCTCCCTCTGCTTCCTCTTCCTGTGACATCACTTCCTGTTTGGAACTATATAAGCCATGCTCTAAGTGATTCTCATTGCGAAGTATTGCCAGCATCACGTTTGCATACCAAGCATTATACCTGTAACAATACGCGGACACAAAGTGAAGCGAAGTATGAACAGGTTTATTGAAATAACAGGTAGGTGACAATGAATGATGGTATTGGTGAGTAACTGTAAATGGAGATAGCCAGGAAAGCAGGATAGTAGATCATGACTTGATGGCAGTCACTGTTTGGTTTGTTCCGTAGGATGGCGAAGGTATCCAGGGAGAGTTTCTTCTTCTTTCCTAGTATGGAAAGGGATAATGGAGATCGGTTGAGCCAGGGAAACGAGGGACGCACACCTCAGCAGCACAGGTAAAAAACATGGGTTAGAATATGATCTGGAATTCGGCATACAATACCAGATTGAGTCCGTACGTGTAGACGAGACCGGACGACTAGCGGAGCTGAGGTGTGCATTAATAAAGGCAGTTCGTAATGAGGAACAGGTGAGGGTGACGAGTGGATGATGGTGCAGCAGGTGATGGCGATCAGAACTCTGGTGACTGAGAACGTGACGGCATGGGCGTGGCAGGTGAGTTTGTGACAGAACCCCCCCCTCCCGGAGCGGCTCCTGACGCTCATGGTGGGGGACGTCGACAGGGTCTTCCTCTGAGTCTTGGTGCCAGCCGGTTGGGGTGGTTGGACCCCGTGGACGAGAGTCCAAGATCTGGTTCACTCGGTACACGGACGCGTCGCCCACCACCTCGGGAGGAGGGGCATCCTCTCCGTCTTGACCTACGGGTGAAGGGGAGACAGGGTCCAGAATATGGTTTCAGGAGAGACACATGAAATGATGGAGAAATACAGTATTCCGGTGGTAGGTCCAGACGGCAAGTCACCGGGTTGATCTGACGTAAAATGGAGAAGGGACCAATGTACCGTGGATTGGCTTTTTACAGGGCAGTCAGAGACGAATGTCCCGGGTGGACAGCCAAACCTTCTGACCTGGTTGATAGGGGGGAGCAGGAGCTCTGCGTAGGTCCCCTTGTCTTTGGTGTCTCCGGACTGCCTGTTGCAGGTGAGTGTGAGCTAAGTCCCATACCCTCTCGCTTTCTATGAACCAGTGATCGATGGCAGGTACTGTAGAGGGTTCCCCAGTCCAGGGGAACATCGGAGGTTGGTAACCCAGACAACATTGAAAGGGCGTCAGACCGGTGGTGGATTGCCGGAGAGAGTTCTGGACGTATTCCGCCCAGGGCAGGAACCGGCTCTAGGTGGCTTGATGTCGTGAACAGTAGGTACGAAGGTACCTCCCCAGTTCCTGCACCTTTCTCTCCGTCTGGCCATTCGTCTGGGGGTGGTAACCGGAGGATAGACTGATGGAGACTCCTAGGAGTTGGAAGAAGGCCCTCCAGACCTGGGAGACAAACTGAGGTCCCCTATCGGACACGATGTCCTCCGGGATGCCGAAGTGCCTGAAGATGGTGTGGAATAGAGTTTCAGCTGCCTCCAGGGCTGTGGGGAGGAATTTCAGGGGGACAAATTTACAGGCCTTAGAGAATCTATCTACAATAACAAAGATGCATGTGTAGCCTTCGGAAATTGGTAGGTCGGACATAAAGTCTACCCCAATATGGGACCAGGGACGGTGAGGAATCGGAGATGGCAATAATTTCCCTTCTGGCAGGTGTCGTGGTGTGGATACGATGGCACAAACCTCACAGCCCTTGACATACCTTTTCACATCCCGGGTCATGGAGGGCCACCAATACCATTGTTGGAGAAGCGAGAGGGTACGCGAGGTGCCAGGATGTCCAGAGCCAAGAGACGTGTGCACAGAGTCCAGAAGGGTGGTGCGGAATCCCGGTGGAACGGGTTGCTCTCCTTGGGTTTGGCGGATCTGGTCGTCGATGGCCCACTGGATGGGACTTATCACCAAGGTTGGAGGGAGGATAGTATCAGGAGTAGCCGTTTCGAGTTCCCCTTGGTGGATGCGTGAGAGAGCGTCAGCCTTGCCATTTTTGAGACCCGGCCTGTAGGATACAGAAAAACGAAACCTGGTGAAGAATAGGGAACAGCGAGGTTGCCTGGGAGTGAGACGCTTCGCCTCCCGGAGGTACTGGAGGTTTTTGTGGTCCGTAAGAACCTCGAATGGCCACTTGGCTCCCTCCGACCAGTGGCGCCACTCCTCCAAGGCCAGCTTGATGGCCAACAGCTCCCGGTTTCCGATGTCATAATTCCGTTCCGCCGGGGACAGTTTCCTGGAAAAGAAGGCACATGGATGTAAATGAGAGGGAGTCCCCTGCCGGGTAGACAAGGTGTCCACCTCCACAATGAAAGGCCTCTCAGGATCTGGGTGTCGAAGGATGGCGCAAAGGTGAAAGCCTGTTTCAGGGACTGGAAGGCTTCAGTAGCTGCAGAAGTCCAAGTTAGACGCTTGAGGTTACCCTTTAATAGAGAGGTTAGTGGGGAGCATAACACATTGTAGCCTTGGATAAAGCGTCTGTAGAAGTTGGCAAACCCAAGGAATTTCTGCAGCTCTTTGACTGAGGTGGGTACAGGCCAATTGACTACCGCCTCCACCTTCCCCTGGTCCATCTGTATCTGGTCAGGTGAAATGATGTACCCGAGAAACTGAGTGTGGGAGACATGAAACTCACACTTTTCCAGTTTGAGATAGAGGGCGTTAGAGAGGAGACGTTGGAGAACTAAGGAGACATGGTGAACATGGAGTTCGACGGAGGGGGAGTAAACTAGAATGTTATCAATATAAATTATAACAAACTTATTTAAATAGTCACAAAAGAGTTCGTTCATGAAGCTTTGGAATACAGAGAAGGCATTAGAGAAACCAAAGGGCATGACCAGGTATTTGTAGTGTCTGGAAGGGGTGATGAATGCAGTCTTTCATTCATCCCCTTCACGGATCCGAATCAAATTATAGGCGCTGCGGAGATCTAATTTGGAAAATATGGTAGCGGAACGGAGTTGCTCAAGGGCGGCAGGGACCAGGGGAAGGGGATACCTGAATTTCACGGTGGCTTCGTTTAGCTGGCGGTAGTCAATACAGGGCCGGAGTTCGCCATCTTTCTTGGCCACGAAGAAGAAGCTGGAAGTGGCAGGGGAAGTCGATTCTGATCGACTTCTGGATGAAGTTTTCTAGTCCCATGGTATCATCATACAGCACAAGTAAGCGTCTTAGTTCCGTATTGAGACCCCGACGGTACACCGTGAGGAAGGCTTTATCATTCCACCCGCTTGCAGCTGCGAGAGTGCAAAACTGAAGGCCGTACGAGCTCACTGATTGGTTGCCTTGCTGCAGGGAGACCAGTTGATCAGGAACTGAGAGAGGAGGTGTAGAATGGCCAAAACTTAGACGGAAACTGGTATAAAAGGCGTGGAGACTTGACATTTCACTAGCATTGGCAGCCCAGAGAGGTTGAGCCCACTGGAAAGCACGCCCGGTTAAGAGAGAGAGGATGAACATCACTTGAGCCCTGTCATCCCTGAAGAGATGACATTCGCCTCCAGGTAGAGTATGCACTGCATTAGAAATCCCTCACATTCCTCAGCCTTTCCGGAGAAATGGTTTGGTTTTACTTGCGGGCTGCCTCCCGAGTGGAGTGGGGCATGGTTGGCTGCAGGACCTGCCGCACGGCGTTGACGACCTCCGGGGGGACCTGCGGAGATGGAGTGGTCAGAAGGGACTGCCGCACGGCCTGTACCAACTCGAGGAATGGGTCGGGTTGTGCCCCAGCTCCAGCCTCATCAGCTTGCTGCATAGTGTTGATCCGGTCTTAGTCGTCCGGTCCGAGACCTAGCGGAGCTGAGATGTGCGTTAATAAAGGCAGTTCGTAATGAGGAACAGGTGAGGGTGACGAGTGGATGATGGTGCAGCAGGTGATGGCGATCAGAACTCTGGTGACTAAGAACGTGACAGCATGGGCGTGGCAGGTGAGTTTGTGACAATACCCTTGTCTGATATCCTGTGAGTGATCTTGTCTGCTCCTTGTTTATTGCCTGTTAGATTATCCATTTGGTTTGTTTGCCTGGTTTGGATTTACTATTGTGTTTGACCATTGCCTGTCTACCGTTTATGATTGTTTGCTGCCTGCCCTGACCATTGCCTGTTTATCGTTATTGATTGTTTGCTGCCTGCCCTGACCATTGCCTGTATAACGACTCTTTCTCTAATAAAGTCTGCACATGGATTCTACCAGCGCTTCTGCCTCGAATCCTTTACAGAATACTTCGCTGGACCAGAATCCAGAGGACAGTGATTTGCTGAAGGCTATGTGCTCCTACCAGGGGGAGCTAATCAAGCACTACCAAACGCAAATCACCACCTTGCAGACTGCAGTTGAGAATCTCTTACAGGTCAATCATTCTCAAACTGCATCCACGGTAAGAGTCGCTCTTCCTGAGAAGTTTGATGGCACTGCAGAAAAGGTTAGGGTTTTACGTCAAGTGGACATTTATTTCAAATGCCATGATGTTCTATTCTGATGATAAGAAGTGCATGTTTCTGGTGTCTCTGCTAAGTGGAAAAGCGAATGAGTGGGCGGCCGCTGTATGGGACTCAGACTACAGATTTCACTCGGATTATGTTTACTTTGTGAAGCAGATACGAGAAGTGTTCGAGTATGCTGGAGGGGGCAGGGATGTATCGACGCAATAACTCCAGCTGACGCAAGGTAACAATCCGGTAGCAGAGCACGCCATTTCGTTCAAGTGAATGGAACGACACTGCTCTCTGTGCGTGTTCCGCAGGAGCTTATCTGTAAATCTTCAAGATGAACTGGCATGCAAAGGGGAAGCATTAACTCTTAATGAGTTTATCACCATGGCTATTCATATTGATAATTTGATTAGAAACGCTCCCAAACGTGCGCTGGTCTCTCAAGTTCCTCCTCCCAGCTCTTCGCTAACACCAGAGCCCATGCAGATTGGTTTAACTAAGCTAACTATAATGGAGAGAGCTCGTCACAGGCAGCTGAATCTCTGCTTTTACTGTGGTGAACCAGGCCACCATTGTGCTGTATGCCCACACAAAACCAGGAAATCTCAAAGTCCCATGTCTCGGGTGAGTGAAACCATTACTTCATCCAAGTCACCCGCTTTACATTTGAATGTTCACCTCTCTGTTGATACTTTCCTGGATTAGATGCAACCCCCTGTTCTTTTTTGGAACTTTAAAATTTCAGCTGGAAAAGGTTAGATCTCTTATATGAGGGGGAACTCATTAATAGCCCCTTTCATTGAGGGAGTCTCTTTTTCCCAAACCAACACTAAATTCTGCTCTCCTACTACAGTCTGCAAAATGCTGTTGAAACGAGGAGAACCCCCATCGTGGGGCTGGCTCCCAGTATGCTGCTGGCATCAAGTGTTCTTTTTTTTTTTTGCAGCCTTTGAGGAGATCACAGCTCTCAGATCGAATTTTCTTTTGGGCTGTGAGGCCTGCGTGTGCTCGAACAGACCCTGAGGAGCAACAAGGTGCCTGATAGGTTGAGTCACACATGCCTCTCCATAGCCATCAAATGGCCAATGGAACGGACAGTCTGCTTAGTGGAACAGGGGCAAGAGCTCAGAACTGCATCTGGTTCCAACCCTTCACCATGTTCTGGGTCTTTAAGCAGGTCAGCCTAGTAGACCTGCAAAACTGCCCTAGTGTGCAGGGATGCACCAGCCTGTCCCGCTGCCGCATATTCCTTTCTCACCAGATTAGATGTAACTGTACATGTCTTGGGGGGGCAAGGTAGGTTTCCCCCATGACGACACCCTAGAGGGAGACAGATAGCCCACCAAGACATGTAGCGACTATAAGACTATAATTATGATATATTTTAGGATTAATAATAACAATTTACAAAACCCTAAGCTAAGACAGTGGCAAGGAACCAAAACTCCAATGATGTATAGATGGGGAAAAAACCTTGGGAGAACCCAGGCTCAAACAGGAGGGACAGTTCTCCTCTGGCACGTTAAAGCTGCAATTTGTAACTTTCCTGGATATAAACGGAGCGCTGGTAATAGTGATTTATAATTTTATTGATTTAAAACTATTGGGTCTGATTTTGTGACAATATGTCAAACAATGAGGAATGTTACAAACAGAGGTGACGGCAGAAGCAAATGTTACGAATTGCAGCTATAACATCTCACTGCTGTGCCAGAGCAGGGAACAGGTATAAAATTAATCTAGTTTAGGGGTTGATAAGTATGTTAATAGGAAGAGTAAATAAAATTCATCATAGTCCCACTGATCTGTCTCTGGTTGCCCATCTCATCTCCGCCACCATCCGGCCCTGACAAAGCTGACTACAGGACCTTAAGGAAATGAAAGACAGACAGACTTAGTGTCTGTTTTCCACATTAACAACCTAGAATACCTTAGTCTTACTCTTAATGGATGCTCTATAAAGCCTGCTTCATCTGAGAATTTGGGTGTCCTATTTAATAGCAATTTGTCCTTTGAAAGGCACACTGTTAAGTCTCGCGGTTCGGTTTTAGCCATGCTGGGATCCGGACGTGGACGCAGTCTTCCATTTGAATATCAGTGTATTAAACAGTTACATTAGCCACATTTACATGCACACATTTTTGTCATTCCTTTTGAAATGATCCCAATTGAAGGATACCAATTGATTGTGTACATGCAATCTAATCTCTAATAATTTTTTTTTTTAAGTTATGTTTAGAAATTTCGTTTTGGTTTTAGTTAACTGTAACCTTAATAGGATGTTTGTTGTGCTTTGATACCAGAGTGCCTCTTTCAAAATACAACCTGGATGCTCACTAAAGACACTGGAGGCTAAGATGTAATGCATTTATTTTGCCAGCTTGCTCATAGCCATAGGCAGTCTATTGTCAGACCACCCTCTCCTTAAATAGAATGACGATCAAATAAAAAATTCCACTATGTAAATAATATATAGACTCAGATATAGACTCAGAAGGACATAGACGCAAAGTAAGTGGTTTAACTCATTTACATAGTGGAATTTTTTATTTGATCGGTTTAAGAAAAGGTATATTCCACTCTTTTCAAACTGAATAAAAATTCAATCGGTTTAGACTTTTTTATTCTAATTAAGGTGTTTACATGGAGAATTTTTATTTGAATTGGATGTTTAAACCGATTGCAAACAGAATAAAATGTGAATTAGCTCCCTAATGATAGCTAATTTCCAGTTTATGGTTTGTTTAATGGACATGCTGAATACTTTAAAAAGGATTCTTTTGCATAGTGCTCCATTTACATTTTACTGGTAGTTGTATAACTATGAATGTTACAAATAAAATCTTGAATAACCTATATATATATATATATATACATATTCTGGTCGCGTTTGGGATTACAGCCACTGGCCTTTGTAACAAAGTCTTTTACTTCATATTACTTTAGACAGAATCATAATTCTCACACACTAAAATCTACAATTGGATTATCTTGAAGTTGTCAGGACTCCGGTCTGATCATCCCGGGTTTGTTGTCTGTGTCATGTTGGTCGTTGTGTTTGCTGGGGCACGTGGCTTTGTTTTGACAGTTCGCCGCGTGCCCCGCCGTCTGCGTTACCCCGCCTCCTTGTTTCCCTGTTTAGCGTGATCGCTGACACCTGCTGTCCCTCATTATCTCCCCCTTTTTAGTTCCCTCGTGTTTTCTGTCCCTTGTCGGATCGTTGCTTGCGCTACTGCCCGACTCAAGTCTCGTCTTGTCCTGTCCAGTCTTTCAGTCCGGTGTTGTCTGACTCCAGTCAATTCTGTTTATTTTCCTGGTTTGTTTTTTGGTTTCAGTTTGCTCTCCGCGCTGCTGCCTGGACTCCCGCTCACCCTCCAGCCTGTGCCCCGCTCAGTTGCCTCCCTGGTCCAGCCTCTCACCCTCCCGAGTCTGCCGCGGCCGTTTGTGTCGAGCGCCTGCG